>PVJD01007482.1:0-83946 GCA_004026545.1 Mormoops blainvillei
TTAAGTCTTCTCTTACTTTTTTCTTTTATCTCCCCTTTTCCCTAACATTCCACTTCTCTTTCCACATTTACTAATCTCTGATCTTTTGTCATTGAAATTGCTGTTGTGGTTGATGGGAGGGAGATTGCTTGTTTTGGTTTCATTTTTGTGTGTGTGTTTGTTGTCTTGCTTTGTTCTGCCAGCACCTGTACAACAGCATACAAGGCATGGTGGGGGTTGAGCCTCTCAATCAGCCAGTCTGAAGGGAGACCCCACTGATGAACAAGCCAACAACAATCAGGACCCAAATACAACAGGAGAGCCAACATAACCCACACAAATGGCATTCCTAGAGTATCCAGATCAGGAGATCAAGGAATCAGCACCACTGGGTGCCATTGGACTCCTACCACATTGGGCTACCCCACAGTACAGGGGGTCAAAGCAGATCTATTTAAAACATAGAAACAATGAAAAAGAGAGAGCTAATATGGGGAGACAAAGAAACAACCTCCAAACAAAAGAAAAGGAGAAATCCCCACTGAAAGAGCTAAATGAAATTGAGGCAAACAAATGATCAGACATTGAGTTCAAATTAATGATTATACGGATGCTCAAAGAACACAGTTAGAACTACAAGGAACTTAGCAAAAACTATATCAGCATAAAAAAGGAGATAAAAACCATGAATTAGGACCAGATGGAAATGAAAAATGCAATATCTGAAATGAAGAATACACTAAAGGAATTAGAAACAGGCTAAACAAAGCAGAGGATCGAATCAGCAATTTGGAAGACAAGGCAGAAAAAACACCCAGTCAGAGCAATATAATGAAAAAAGACTTAAAAAGGAGGAGGATTCTTTAAGGGAGCTCTGGGACAACATGAAATGTAACAATATTTGCATCACAGGGATACTAGAAGAAGAAGAAAGGGACCAAGAGATAGAAAACCTGTTTGAGGAGAAAAAAGAAAGAAAACTCCCTTAACCTGATGAAGGAAAAAGTCACATAAGTTCAGGAAGCATGGAGAACCCAATCAAGATGAATCTAAAAGGTTTACACCAAGACACATCACAATTTAAATAGCAAATTATAAAGACAAAGAGAGATTCTTAAAGCCAGCAAGAGAGAAACAATTAGTTACCTACAAAGGAGCTCCAATAAGGCTGTCAGTTGATTTCTCAACAGAAACAATACTGGCCAGAAGTGATTGGCAGGAAATATTCCAAGTAATGAAAAGTAAGGGCCTACAAGCAAGACTACTCTATCCAGCAAGGCTCTCATTTGAAAAGGAGGGCAATTTTGGGTCTAAAATGCTGGACTAGAAACCATTAAAATCATAGAAGGAAACACAGGCAGCAAAATCTCGGACACTGCTCAAAACAATATTTTGTCAGATATATCTCCCCAAGGAAAAGAAACAAAAAGAAAAAAAAACCCAAATGGGACTACATCATATTAAAATGTTTCTGCACAGCAAAGGAAAACATCAACAAAACAAAAACGCAATCCACAGAATGGGAAAACATATTCACTGATACACCTGACAAAAGGTTAGTAACCAAAATTTATAAAGAACTTACAAAACTCAACACCAAAAAAACAAACAACCCAATTAAAAATGGGCAAAGGACTTGAACAGACACTTCTCCAAAGAGGACTTACAGATGGCCAATAGACATATGAAAAAATGCCCAACATCACTAATCATCAGAGAAATGCAAATTAAAACCACAATGAGATATCGCTTCACACCTGTTAGAATAGCTATTGTCAATAAATTAACAGACAGCAAGCGCTGGCAAGGATGTGGAGAAAGGGAAAGGAACCCTTTTGTACCGTTGGTGGGAATGCAGATTGGTGCCCCCACTGTGGAAAGCAGTATGGAGATACTTCAAAAAATTAAAAATGGTTCTGCCTTTTGACCCAGTGATCCCACTTCTGGTACTATATCCAAAGGAATCCAAAACACTAACTCAAAAGAACACAGCACACCTATGTTCATTGCAGTATTATTTACTATCGCCAAGATATGGAAGCAGCCCAAGTGTCCATCAGTAGATAAGTGGATAAAACAAGTATGGCACATTTACACAATGGAATACTATTCAGCAGTAAAAAAGAAGAAAATTTTACCCTTTGTGGCAGTATGGATAGACCTGGAGAACATTATGCTAAGTGAAAGAAGCCAGTCAGAGAAAGAAAATATCATATGATTTCACTCATATGTAGAATCTAATGAACAAACTGAACTAACAAGGAAAATAAGAGACAGATTCATAGAGAGCAGGATGACAGCTAACAGTGGGGAAGGTTAGGTGGTGTGGGGACTGAGAAAAAGGAAAAAAGACTCATGGAAATGGACAACAGTGTAGTGATCATGAGCGGGAGGGAGTATAAGGGGACTAAATGGTAATGGAAAAAATACAATAAAAATTTTTAAAAAATATATATGTTATCATACACAGAATAATGGAAATTACTATGAACAGCTATATGTCAAGAAACTGGACAACCTGGGTAAAATGGATAAATTTCCAGAAACATAATCAGAAACATAATGTTCCAAAACTGAATCAGGAAGGAGTAGAAAACCTGAATTGATCAGGAACAACTAATGATTGAAGCAGTAATCAAATAACTCCTGGTACACAAAAGCTGGCTTCACAGGTAAATTTGACCCATCATTCAATCATTCAAAGAACTAACACCTACCCTTCTCAAAATTAAAAAAAATTAAAATTCAAGAAGAAGGAAGACTTCCAAACCTTTTTTATGAGGTCAGTATTATCCTAACTCCAAAACCAGGTGAAGGTACAACAAAGAAAGAAAATTACAGCCAATATCTCTGATGATCATAGATGCTAAAATCTTCAACAAAATACTAGTAAACTGGATCCAGTAATACATCAAAAAGCTCATACACCATGATCGAGTGGGTTTTATTCCAGAGATGCAAGGATGGTACAATATCCACAAATCAATAACTGTGATACATCACATAAACAAAATGAAAGACAGAAATCACATCATCATATCAATAGATGCAGAAAAGCATTTGATAAAATCTAGCACCCATTATGATGAAAACACTCAGCAAAGTGGCAATAGAGGGAACATATACCTAAACATAGTAAAGGCCAAATAAGAAAAACCTACTGCCAATATCATACTTAATATGCAAAAACTAAAAGCATTACGATCAGGAACAAGAGAGGGGTGTCCACTATCACCACTCTTATTCAACATAGTACTGGAGGGCCCAGCCACCATGATCAGACAAGAAGAAGAAATAAAAGGCATCCAAATTAGAAAAGAGAAAGTAAACAGTCCTTATTCACAGATGACATAATACTACCCATAGAAAACCCTATAGAGTCCACCAAAAAACTACTAGACCTAATAAATGAATTCACCAAAGAGGCAGGATACAAAGTCAATATTCAGAAATTGATGGCATTTTTATACGCCAATAATGAACTATCGAGAAGAGAAACTAAGAAAGCAATCCCATTTACTACTGCAACAACAACAGAAAGTACCTAGTAATAAATTTAACCAAGGAGGTAAAAGGCCTGTACTCAGAAAACTATAGGACACTGGAGAAAGAAATTGAGGAAGATATAAGTGGAAGCATATACTCTGTTCATGGATTGGAAGAATTAACATCATTAAAATGTCCATACTCCCCGAAGCAATCTATTGACTCAATGCAATTCTTATTAAGATACCAATGGCATATCTCAGAGAACTACAATATTCCAAAAATTTACATGGAACCAAAAATGACCCTGAATGACCTCTGCAATCTTGAGAAAGTAGAACAAAGTTGGAGGGATCATAGTACCTGATATCAAACTATACAACAAGGCCACTGTAATCACAACAGTCTGGTATTGGCATAAGAACAGACACATAGACCAATGGAACAGAATAGAGCCCAGAACTAAACCCACACTCTATGGTCAATTAATATTTGACAAAGGGGGCACAAGCACACAATGGAGTAAAAACAGCCTCTTCAATAAATGGTGCTGGGAGAACTGGACTGGTACATGTGGAAAAATAAAACTAGACCACCAACTTACATCATACACCAGAATAAACTCAAAATGGATAAAAGACTTAAACATAAGTTGTGACACCATAAAAGTCCTAGCGGAAAAACAGGCAGTAGAATTTCAGATATCTCATGTAGGAATATTTTTGCCAATATATCTCCTAGGGCAAGGGAAATAAGGGAAAAAATAAACAAATGGGGCTCTATCGAATAAAAAAACTTCTGCACAGCTAAAGAAACCATCAGCAAAATGAAAAGGGAACCTACCGTATGGGAGCACATATTTGCCAATGCTGCATCGGATAAGGGTTTAATCTCTGAAATATATAAAGAACTCACAGGACTCAACACCAGGAAGACAAACAATCTGATGAAAAAATGGGCAAAGGACCTGAACAGACACTTCTCCAAAGACATACAGAGGGCCCATAGACTTATGAAAAAATGCTCACTGTCACTGGTCATCAGAAGGAAGCAAATTAAAACCACAATGAGATATCACCTCACACCTGTCAGAATGGCCATCATTAATAAATCAACAAACAACAAGTGCTGGTGAGGATGTGGAGAAAAGGGAACCCTAATACACTGCTGGTGGGAATGTAGACTGGTGCAGCCACTATGTAAAACAGTCTAGAATTTCCTCAAAAAATTAAAAATGGAACTGCTTTTTGACCCAGTGATTCCACTGCTTGGTATATACCTGATGAATCCTGAAACACCAATTCAAAAGAATTTATGCACTACCACGTTTTAGCAGCTCTATTTATGTATAATAGCCAAGATCTGGAAACACCCTAAGTGCCCATCAGTAGATGAGTGGATACAAAATCGTGGTTCATCTAGGCAGTGGAGTTCTATGCAGCAGAAAGGAAGAAGCAATTCCTATTTTTTGCAACAGACTGGATGGAGACTATTATGCTAAGTGAAATATGCCAGTCGGTGAAAGACAAGTACCACATGATCTCACTTATAACAGGAATCTAATGAACAAAATAAACTAAAGAGCAAAATAGAACAAGAGGCATAGAATCATGGAACAGACTGGCAGTTTTAAGAGGTGAGGGTAGGGGTGTGGACTGATTGAAGGAAGGTGAAATGACTAGTCAAAGAACATATATGAAGGACACACGGACATGAACAATGGTGAGGGGAATGATTATGGAAGTGGGGGTTGGGGCGGGTGTAGAGGGGTTAATGGGAAAAAGTAGGACAACTGCAATAGCATAAAAAGACATTAAAAAATAAAAAGAGAGAGGAAGAAAACATATTTTAGCAAGGTTTCTAAGGAAAACCACTGAAACAAACAATACAAAGTGTTATAAGGGGTCAGTTATCTGTTATCAAAAAGCTCAACCATGTTAGCGAAGCTTTCTTGATCCTGTCTCCCTACCCTCCAAGACCCGAAACCAAGCAGGGAGATTTAGATGCTTCTATATGCTCCCATAAGATCCTGTGCACGTCTATCATTTCTAACCACACTGTTTTATTTATCTGCCAATATCTCTTCTATTAGACTCTGAGTGTAAGGACAGGGATCATGTATTATTCATCTTTGTAGGCCTAGAAAATAGCACAGTACTTAATACATATTAGATGTTTGGCTATGTTTGTTTAAATCAATGAATAAATTTAGGATATTGCATCCTCCATGGTTTTATTATACTCAGTTTATTATTTTACTGAATACCAGTGCTTCTCAAGTTCTGAAAGCTAACTAAATCAGAACTAATGGGAAGCTTGATAAAGACACTGATTCTTGGACCACTTCTGAAGCTTCTAGGGTGGGGCTCAAAAATCTGTATTTTTAAATAAGGCTCCCTAGGAGACTCTGTTATGTAATTAAGTTTAGCAACCATTGCAGTATACCACTTTCATCTCTAAAATTATTTCAATTGTCTACCATTACCTCTCTTAAAAGACTATAATTTATTTAGGAATAGCCACCATGTAATACAGTTCCCAGGTAGTTTGCCCTCTTAGCTTTGCAGTGTATCAAGTCTGCTACACAAATCCCTTCTGGCTACACACAGTGCCAAGTCAGATTGACAAAATACCTTCCCTAATCAAATCTTCCATTGTGTTCCTCTAGAATTAGAAGAGAAGGTGTCCTTCTTCCTTTCCAGCTTGTTCAATTAATACTGTTTAACTTAATTCAAATGGAATGAGTTCTACGAACTTTAAACCAGCAGCTTGTAGCTTGTAGCTATAACATTACATCACTTACACAGTTGAGGAATCCCCAAGGCAAACCTTGAGATTAGAGGTATTGCTCTTGACACAGTAAGTGGTTCCTTGGTGCTAAAAGTAAGGGTTCAACATGATGGTGTGAGTGTAATGCCAAATTATATGCAATGTGTTTTATATTTAAATAGGTTATCAAGGATAAAAGTCATTACAGACTTTAGTTATACAAGGTAGCAGCAGTATCTGCTGATCATCAAATGGGAAAAGGAGCCATATTCCTCAATGCTGCTGCTGTGTTGGTCCTCCTCACATACTTAACTCTTGGCTTTTTATTGGAAGCCAAATCAAGACTAAGTACAAAAGGTTTTGTCTCATTTGAAGTTTATGCATTATTTGTAACTTTAAAAAAGCAAAAACAAATTTAGTAAAGAAAATCATGCATATCAAGAAAGAACACTGGCCATTATTGATGCTAATAAGTTTGGTTTAATATATATATATGCCTGCAGAATTATTAGAGAAGCATAAAGGTAGGAGGTCTTAGTAGAGAGTTGAGAGAAAAGAGGAGAATAGAAAAGAGCAACTAGGAAAGTGCACCAGGGAGCAGGAACTGAATTTGTCTCATTCACTGCTGTGCAGGCGTACCTCACAGATGTCGCGGGTTTGTTCCAGATCACCGCAACAAAGCGAGTGTCATACTAAAGGGAGTAGTAATGTTTTTGCTGGTGGAGGGTCTTGCCTTCAATTTGTAAAAATCATAATATCTGTGAAGTACAATAAAGCAAAGCACAATAAAATGAGGTATGTCTGCACTTCCAATTCCTTACAGTGTCTGAGACCCTGTAGGTAGGCAATTTAGGTGCTAAATGAACAAATTAATGAGTGACTAGTATTGAGTTTGCTGCTAATTTCCAGTAATCTTGTTTAGCCTTCAGGTAAGCTCATTTTCTCTCTTTTTGTAAACCTTCACTTTTCCCTTCTATTCCATATCCATTCACTCCTTTGTGAAAGATTGATTTAAACCTTTGTCTCTATTTCTTCTCAGCCTATTCACATCATTTGATTTCTGCCACTAACATTTTTGGACTTTCAAAGGTCAGCACTGACTTCATCATCACCACATTCATTTTTTTTCCTCTTAGTCCTTATATCTCTATAGTATTTCATACTAAAAATCAATCCTCCCCTTGTGAAATTCTCGCCTCTCTTTGCTCTTGTGGTATTTCATCATCCTGGCTGTCCTTCTACCATTTGATCCAGCTTTCTGTCCCCTCTTTCTCCTTCATGTTTCTAAATATACTCCAAAGTTCTTCTTCAGCTCCTCTCTTTCTCAATGTTCTTTTTTTTTGAAAATCTCATCATCTCTCATGGCTCAGGATTATCTCTATATAGATGATTCCAACTCAGAATTTTCTTGAGCTTCAGCACTTCATTTTCAAATGCTTTCTGGGCAGCTTCAGGTGGATAACTCAGATACGACCCTTCACCATGTCCAGAACTGAATTTATTACCATTGACTTTTCTTTCACCTAAAATATATATATATCCCCCATTCATCCATTGCCCAGGCCACCCATTCAATCATTAACGCCCTGTATATTTTTCCACTCTTCATAAATATCTCACTTCCTCTCTTGAACTGTTACAACACAAATATTCTATATAAGTGCTGTTTATATAAGAACTTACTGTGATGATGAAAATGTCCAATGCAGTAACCACTAGCAACATGTGACTACTGAGCAGCTGAAATGTAGCCAGTTCAACTAAGGAACTAAATTTTTAATTTTATATTTAACACAAGTCTACTCATTACTGTATTTACCAGCATTAGAATACTTTTTCCAACTGCAGTTCTGGAACAAGAGGTAGCACAGAATAGTGATCAAGAGCACAGGCTCTTGGACTATCCTGCCTGGGCCTGAATCCCAACTCCATCACTTACTAGCAATGTGGCCCTGGACAAGTCACTTAATGTCTCTGTGCCTCAACTGCTTCATTGGAAAATAGGGACACTAATAGTAACTATCTTGAAGGGTTGCTGTGGGAATAAAATAAATTAGTATGTAAAATAGGTGCCTAGTCTAACTAAATTCTTAGTCATCATTCATTATTATTATTTTTTAAAGATCGTTTATCAATCCAAGAAGGTAGAGGAGTAAGTGAAAGCTACACTAATCTACTCCCAGACCAATCTGTAATTACAACCTAATTGTAGAGAAATCATCCTGAAGAACCAACTGAACACTAGCTGGAGAGAAGACTTATAACCACGGACAGATAGAAGAAAACACTTCAGCACAGTGTGACTGGTACGGAGTGCAGAGGAAACACGAGAAGGCTGGCTGGCTTCTACCGGTGGCAGCTGAAGTTCCAGAGGGATATTTCAGTGGATGGGGGATTCCCCCTGAGAAGTGTTGGGTGTAAACCCCAAGCTGGGCTCCCCAGCCTGCAGTACCAGAGGTTCTGTTGGCCAGAGAGGGGCAGCTGGAGAAGCAGAGAGCCTTTTACAGGGTCAAATCACAAAATTTTATTTGCAGCCACTTACCCTGGTGCCGGCAAAGGGAGAGCAGAGTGGACTAGAGACACTTGAGGAGAGTCTGCAATTGGTAGCTCTGGGGAAAGAACTGAGGAAACAGTCACCACATCCATGTGCTGAGTCCTTCCCCATACTGCAGGAGCCATCTCCCTCAGCAGAGCACCCTCTCTCTGAATGGTATCAGCCTGAGGGGAAGCAACAGACCCAAGCAAAGGAATTACTCTGACCCACCCTGTGGTACTTAGGCCTGACCGCTGATTGCATATTGATTAGATTAACAGCTGAGTGGCTTAATGACTGATCAGTTTAACATCTAAGGCGGAAAATACAAAGCAGCCGCCAAAATGGGAAGACACCCAAATAAGAGAATAAGAGAATTTTCTAGAAGAACTAGATGAAATGGAAGCTAGCAATTTATCAGATAGAGAGTTTAGAGTAATGATTATAAGGAACTCAACAGCATAAAAAAGACCAAGAAACTATAAAAAAAAGGGCTGGTCAGAAATAAAGAATGCAATATTTGAGATAAATAATACACTGGAAGAAATAAACAATAGGTTAGATGAAGCAGAGGGCTGAATCAGTGTTTTGGAAGACAAGGTAGAAAAAAATAATCAGGAAGAACAGCAAAAAGAGAAAAGAATTTTTAAAAATGAGAAGAGCTTAAGAAACAACTAGGACAACAATACCTGCAACATGGAAATACCAGAAGGAGAAGAGAGTGAGCAAGGGATTGAGAATCTATTTGAAGAAATAATAACCAAAATCTTCCGTAACCTGGAGAAGGAAAGACACACAAGTCCAGGAAGCTCAGAGAATCCCAAACATGTTGGACCCAAAAAGGCCTACACCAAGATAAATCATAATTAAAATGGCAAGGCTTCAGGATAAAGAGAGAATCCTAACAACTGCAAGAGAAAACCAGGTAGTTACCTACAATGGATCACCAATTAGACTGTCATCTGATTACCCATCAGAAACATTTCAGGCCAGAAGGGAGTGGCATGAAATACTCAAGGTGATGAAATCAAGAACCTACAACCAAGTCTACTCCCAGCAAGGCTATTACTTAAAATTGAAGGAGAAATAAAGAGCTTCCCAGATAAGAAAAAGCGACAGGAGTTTTTAACACCAAATCAATACTACAACAAATGTTAAAGGGCTTGCTTTAAGAAGACATAAAAGAAAAATGGGAGGAAAAAAGCCCAGAGGAAAATAGTCTAACAATAAAATGGCACTATATACATACCTATGAATAATCACCTTAAATGTAAATTGCTTAAATGCTCCAACCAAATGACAGAGGGTGGCTGAATGAATAAAAACAAGATCCATATATGCTGCCACCAAGAGACCCACCTCAGATTGAAAGATACACACAGACTAAAAGTAAAGGTATGGAAAACGGTATTTCATGCAAATGGAAAAGAAAAAAAAAAAGCTGGGGTAGCAGTAATGTGTCTGACAAAATAGACTTTAAAACAAAGGCTATAGTAAGAGACAAAGAAGGACACTACATAATGATAAAGGGAACAATGCAACAAGAGGATATAACCTCAGTAAACATTTACACACTCAACAGAGGAACACCTAAAGATCTAAAGCACATCTTGATGGACATAAAAGGAAAAATCAACAAAAATTAAGTGGTAGTTGGGAATTTTAATGTCCCACTGACTCCAATGGATATATCTTCCAGGCAGAAAATCAACAAGGAGACAGGGGCCTTAAACAACACACTAGATGAAATGGATTTAATTGATATCTTCAGAGCATTTCACCCCAAAGCAGTAGAATACACATACTTTTCAGGTGCCCATGGAATGTTTTCTAGGATAGACCACATGCTAGGACACAAAACAAGTCTCAATAAATTTAAGAAGATTGAAATCATATCAAGAAGCATCTTCCGTGACCACAATGCTATTAAACTAGAAACCAATCACAAGAACACTGAAAAATATGCAAAGACATGGAAGCTAAATAACATGTTATTAAACAATGAATGGGTCAACAACAAGATCAAGGAAGAAATCCAAAGATACCTTGAAACAAATGAAAAGGAGGACACAAGAATCCAATATCTGTGGGACACTGGGAAAGCAATCCTATGAGGGAAGTTCACAGCATTACAGGCCTATTTCAAAAAACAAGAAAAAGCTCAAATAAACAATTTAACTTCACACTTAAAGGAACCTGAAAGGGAACAGAAAACAAAGTCCAAAGTGAGCAGAAGCAGGGAAATAAGTAAGATCAGAGCAAAAAGGAATGAAATAGAGTCTAAAAAATGATACAAAAGATCAATGCATCCAAGAGCTAGTTGTCTGAAAAGAGAAACAAAATTGACGAACCTTTAACCAGATTCATCAAAAGAGAAAGGACTCGAATAAATAAAATCAGAAATGAAAGAGAGAAATAACAACTGACACCAAAGAAATACAAAGGACTCTAAGAAAATATTATGAACAATTATATGCCAAACAAACTGGACATCCTGGATGAATGGATAAATTCCTAGAATCATATAATCTTCTAAAATTAAATCAGGAAGAATCAGAGAATCTGAATAGACAGATTAACTAATGAAATTGAAGCAGTAATCACAAAACTCCCAAGAAACAAAAGCCCTGGACCAGATGGCTTCACAGGTGCATTTTACCAAACATTCTGAGAAGAACTAACCACCTCTCTTCCTCAAAATATTTCATAAAATCAAGAGGAGGGGTGTCTCCCAAACTCATTTTACAGGCCCGCATTATCCTAATTCCAAAACCAGATAAAGATACTACAAAGAAAGAAAGTTTTAGGCCAATGTCACTGATGAACAGAGATGTTAAAATCCTCAACAAAATATTAGCAAACCAAAAACAGCAATGCATCCAAAAGATCATACACCACGATTAAGTGGGATTTATTCTGCGATGCAAGAATGGTACAACATTCACGAATCAATAAATGTGATTCACCACATAAACAAAATGAAGGATAAAAACCACATGATCATATCAATAGATGCAGAAAAAGCTTTTGATAAAATCCAACACTCATTTATGATAAAAACTCTAAGAGAAGTGGAAGTAGAGGGAACACACCTAAACATAATAAAGGCCAGATATGACAAACCCACTGCCAGCATCATACTCAACAGGTAAAAATTATAGGCATTCCTCTTAAGATCTGGAATAAGACAAGGATGTTCACTTTCACCTCTCTGATTCAACATAGTACTGGAAGTACTAGCCATAGCAATCAGACAAGAAGAAATAAAAGGCATCCAAACTGGAAAGGAAGAAGTAAAACTGTCATTATTTGCAGATGACATGATACTGTTCATACAGAACCCCAAACACTACCAAGAAACTACTAGAACTGGTGAATGAATGTAGCAAAGTAGCAGGATATAAAGTTAATATCCAGAAGTCATTTGCACTTTTATAACCCAGTAACAAACTAACAGGAAATGAAATTAAACAAACAATCCCATTCACAATTGCTTCCAAAAGAATAAAATACTTAGGAATAAACCTAACCAAGGATGTAAGAGACCTGTACTTAGGAAATTACAAGACACTGGAAAAAGAAATCGAAGAAGATACAAATAAGTGGAAGTACATACCATGTTCATGAATAGGAATAATTAACATCAATAAAATCTGCACATTACTGAAAGCAATCTATAGATTCAATGCAATTCCTATCAAGATTCCAAAGACATATTTCACAGAACTAGAACGAGTGTTTCAAAAATTTATATGGAACCACAAAAGGGCCCACATAGCAACAGTGATCCTGAAAAAGAACAAAATTGGATGAATCACGCTACCTAATATCAACCTGTACTACAAGGCTACAGTAATCAAAACAGCATGGTACTGCCATAAAAACAGACACATGGATCAATGGAACAGAATAGAGAGCCCAGAAATAAACCTACACCTAAATATTTGAGGAAGCAAGCACATACTATGGGCTAAAGGTAGTCTATTCAATAAATGGCATTTGGAAAATTGGACCGATAGGTACAGAAAAATGAAACTAGACCATCTTCTTATTCCCCACAGAAGAATACATTCAAAATGGATAAAGACTTAAATGTTAGACCCGAACCATAAAAATTGTGTAAAAGAACACAGGCAGCAAAATCTTGGACATTGCTCGTAGAAATTTTTTTATCAGTATATCTCCCTAAGCAAGGGAAACAAAAGAAAAAAAATAAACAACTGGGATTTTATTAAGCTAAAAAGTTTTTGTAAGGCAAAGGAAATCATCAACAAAATAAAAAGGCAACCCGTAGAATGGGAGAACATATTCACTGATACATTTGATTTGGGGTTAGTATCTCAGATTCATAAAGTACTTACAAAAGTCATCACCAAAAAAACAAAGAACCCAATTAAAAAATGGGCAAAGGACCCAAACAGACACTTCTCCAAAAAGGACAGACAGATGGCCAATAGACATATGCAAAGATAGTCAATGTCACTAATCATCAGAGAAATGAAAATTAAAACCACAATGAGGTACCATCTCACACTTGTTAGAATGGATATCATCAATAAATCAACAAACAACAGGTCCTAGAGAGGATGTGGAGAAAAGGCAGCCCTCTTGCACTGTCAGTGTGAATGCAGGCTGGTGCAGCCACTATGGAAAGCAGTATGGAGATACCTCAAAAAATTAAAAATGGTTCTGTCTTTTCACCCAGCAATCCCACTTCTGGGAATATATCCAAAGGGACCCAAAACACTAATTCGAAAGAACATAAGCACCACTATGTTCATCGCAGCATTATTTACAATTGTCAAGATATGAAAGCAGCCCCAGTGTCCATCGAGAGTTGAGTGGATAAAACAACTATGGGACATTTACACAACCGAATACTACTTGGCCATAAAAAAGAAGAAATTTTTACCATTTGCAATAGCATGGATGGACCTGGAGAACATTATGCTAAATGAAATAAGCCAGTCAGAGAAAGACAAATAATGTATCATTTCACTCATATGTGGAATCTAATGAATAAACTTGAACTAACAAGCAAAACAGAGACAGGCTCATAGATGGAGAACAGATGACAGCTAGTGGGGGGAAGGGGAAGTTAGGTGGTGGAGGGATTGAGTCGATAGGAAAAAGGACTCATGGACATGGACAGCTATGAGGTGGTTACTGGGGGGAGGGGTAAAAGGGACTAAATGGTAATGGAAAAAATATAATAACGATTATATGAAGAGCTAAGAAAAATAAAGATTATCTATAAACCTTATCTCATATACTAGATCCTACCTCATATTCTTACTGAGGATAGAGACTGCTTTTTTTAAAAAAAAATTTCTCCCCAGTGATTGCACATTGTTATGCTCTCCAAATTCAATAAATATTGATTGTGTGCAATGTGTAAATCAGAGTTAAAATCCCATTAAAGTGAACTAGAAAAGACAAATCAATTTCCTTATTTATAATCTGTGAAAAGATTAAGTTCTGTAAATCTTGTTTTCATAAATAAGGGTATCCATGCATTTATATTAGTCCCATTAGACTTGGGGCAACAAAATTAGAAGACAGGAATGAAAAATACCAGGAAATAAAACTTTTCTGCCTTCCATTCAGTTACGAATACTTCTGCAGTGCACCCTAAATCCAAAATGTTAATAATTACTGAGTACATACATTAAGCTCATTAGATTCATCTAGTACTTGAAATTAAACAATTACATTATCACCTTTATCATTGCTATTTTTAGTTAGCTCTTAAAGAAATGTGAAATGAGCTAAATGAGGCAACTGTTTGTGCATTCATAAGTCTACACTGATTCTGGAGATCCCCTCTCACAGGTGTCAATAACAAGGAAGCTATAATTGCAATATAAAAGCTGCTAAGAAGAAAGTGTTCTTACAAGCTACTGAGGTAAAGGCTTTATCAGATTTAATTGTTCTTCCTAAAGAGAAGAATTGTTCACTTTATTATAACAATAGTCAAAAGGATTTACGTATCTATGACAACTTACTTAAGATTATAATTTAAAAATGCCTTTTACTTACGCTGTCACTCAAGAAATGCATTCTTTTCAAAGAATGAAGACAGCAATCGATCAATCAGCCCAAGATACAGTGAAGAGTTTTAAGGACAAGGTCACTTTCAGTCCCACATGCCCCATTTTCCCGGGCCAGGCTGGCTTTGAAGGAGTCAATTAGTACACACTCATTACAGTAAAGTCGGTCACATTACATGACATTTGCCTTTGACTACTGTAGTCTTTACTCAGTGTTCTTGGAACTATGGAGAGAGTTCAAAAATCTGAAGTCTAGTATATGCTAAATAAGTAAAGGGAACTTCAATTTCACTTCCCAAAGCACAGTTTCCAAAGGGAATTACTACCATTAATTCTGAAACTTGGTTGGAGTCTGGAGAATTAACTAATCTCATGTTGGTCTGCTCTCTGGGCCTGACACAGAACCACCCTTGCAGACACAACCAAGTCTCCACCTTCATATACTGTGGACTGCTGGGATAGAGTTTCTTTTGGAAATCTTGCCTCCAGCTACACTCAAGGTATTTTGTATCCCTGTTTCCTCGGTTATCATACATTTTGGGCCTTAACTGGTTTTTTCATATTCTCATCCCCCAACTGCATTTTGCTTCCCCTACCCTCATTTGTTTTCTCCTCCTAAATTTTTCCACTTTTTTTGTGGAATCTTATTCAATGGTTACAAAATTCCAAATTATTCTTATACTTACTTTCACTGGATTAACAAAGTCCAGCCTCTACTCTGAACACTTCTCCTGCTGCCTTCTCAGATGGATGCCATTCTCTTTCTTATTCTAATTACCTTGGAATTGAAAAATTTAAAAAATGCCTGGCTTACTCTTCAAAGTTATTTCCAGTACATTATTCCTCTGCCCTTATATTAAAAAAAAAAACCAACCCAAAAAACCAACTGCATTATTTAGAGGTTTTGTACCATTCACCTGTATTATCTTCCCTCTCCCCCTGTGTTATTAATAACTACTAGCTTCTTATCAGTAAAACATTCATACTCTTACTCCTGTGCTGCAAGTCTTTTCATTAACCACTTCCAGAACCACTTGGAAGACTGATTCTACAACTTAACCAGTGTTCCTCAAACTACTATTCACCTATACCAGAATCATCTCAGGTGCTTTTTAAAATGCAGATTCCTGGGCATCACGTATAACTCTGAATCAGAATACTTAGGAGCATGGTCGAAGAATCAAATTAAATGAGCGAGACTGTCAGAGTGGTTATCAAAACAAAATTTAACTACCTCTTACTTACAAGAGATACATATATTTATATGCATTTGTTGTTGAAATGGCAGGATTTCCTTTTTATGGCTGAGTAATATTCCATTTGATATGTGTATAATTTTCTTTATTCATCTGTTGATAGACACGTAGATCTTAAAAATTCTCATCATAGAAAAAATTTGTAACTATGTGTGAGGTAACAGATGTTAATTAAACTTATTGTGGGAATCATTTTGTTATACACATATTAAATCATTATGTTACACATCTTACACTAATATAAAATTAAATATCATTTATAACTCAAAAAAACTGGAAAAAATAAGTAAGTTGGTTTAGCTATTTTATTATCAGACAAGATACGCTTCAAGGCACAATGTACCACCAGATTAGGAGAGGGATATATGCAATGAAAAAATGTTAAATCCCTCAGGAAATTTAAACAATCTTAAATTAGTACACATCTAGTAATAAAACCTCAAAATATATGAATGAAAAATTAACAATTAAAATGAGTATATCGACAAATCGACACTAATGTTGGAGATTATAATATTCATTCCTTAGCAACTGGTAAAACAAGCAGATAAAAAATCAGGTTTTAACAAAATAATTAACAAACGACCTAACTGGCATATCTGAACACTGTACTCAACAACTATAGAATATACATTCCTTTCAAGTGCACATTAAATATTTACCAAAATTGACCATATAGTGAGACATCAAACAAATCTCACCAAATTTCAAAGGATGAAATCACATAGTATGTGTTCTAAAGACAAAGTAAATTACAGAGCAATAATTAAAAGATAATAAACATTCTCAAATCTTTGGAAATTAAGTGGCATATTTCTAAACAACCTATGAGTCAAAGAAGAAATCACAATGGAATTAGAACAACATTATGAACTGAATAATAATGAACAAAACTTCAGGGGTACAGCTAAAGCTGTGCGTAGTTAAAAATTTAGAGCCTTAGAGGTCTAAAAGGGAGCCTAAAAAAAAAAAACAATCAATGAAACAACTACCCATTTCAAGAAGTTAGAAAACATACAGCAAATTAACCCCCAAAATGTGTAGACATCTTAAAGAAAAGAGTAGAAATTAATGAAATAGAAAGCAAATATATAATAGAGAAAATCAACAAAGCCAAAAACTAGTCCTTGATAGACCTTTGGTAAGACTAAGAGAGAAAAACCACAAATTACCTATACTGGAAATGAAGAAAGTAATGTTACTAAAGAGCCTACATATACTGAAAGACTGGATTTAAAAAATTCTTGAGAACTTTTTTGAAATGGACAAATTCTTGCAAAAATATGTTACCAAAATTGACACAAAGAGAACATAGTCATTTTCATATTTTCTTTAATGTTATTTAAAAACTTCCCACAAAGAAAACTTTGTGGCCCAGGTGGTTTCACTTGTGAATTCTTTCAAATAGGTAAGAAAGAAATAACATAAAACTTACATAAATTCTTCCAGAGATTAGATACATAAATAACACTTCCCAATCCATTTTATGAGACTAGCATAACCCTGATACCAAAACTCCACAAGACAGTAAAAAAGAAAATGACAGACTAATATTTGTGATGAAGTCAGATGCAAATATTTGAAAAAATATTAATAGAATCTAGTGATATATGAAAGGACATACAAGACCAAGTTGGATTTATTCCAAGATTGCAAAGTAGGTTTAATATTTAAAAATCAATCAACATAATTTACCACAGTAACAAATTAAAGCTGAATTATGATTATCATAAAAAAGCAACAGATAAAATACGATGCCAGTTCTTGATACAAATTCTCATCAAAACAGAAACAGACGGGAACTTCTGTAATCTGATAAAGCATATCTACAAAAAAATCCTAGAGCAAACACCAGACTTGAGGGTACATTGAAAATTTCCTGAGATGGGGAATGAGACAAGGATGCCCACTGTCACCACTTCTACTCAATATTATACCAAAGATTTAGCCAATTCAATAAGTGGGAAAAAACCCAAGAAGTAAGTTTTGTGAGCAGACTGAGTTCTGGGTGGGAATAAGAGGGGCAGGACAAGGGTAAAGGGGCAGGGAGGGAGGGGCAAAGAAAACTGAAGTTCAGTTTTAAATTGTAAAGCACTATACCTTAACTTTACTTCCAAGCTTCTCTGATCCTCCCTATAAACGTATAGGCCAAATAAAGAAGGTATTATTTACTTCTACTTTGCATATAATATACTAAGGCTCAGAAAGTAAACTGATCAGTCTTAAAGTCACTTTTTTAAGAAGCAAAAGGTAATATGAGGACTGACCCAGAAAATGGGAGTTTAAATTTAAGGTTCTTTTTTTTAAAATAGATTTTTATTTTTACTTTTTTGTGATTTTTTTAAAAATTGTTGTTCAATTACAGTTGTCTCACTTATTCCCTCTTTGCTCTCCCCTGCCCTGTACCCCCCAATCAATCCCCACTCTGTTGTCCATTACCATGTGTCCTTTATATATGTTCCTTGACTTATCCCTTCCCCTTCTTTCCCATTATCCCCCTGACCCCTCCCATCTGGTGACTGTCAGTTTGTTCTTTATTTCCATGTCTCTGGTTCTATTTTGCTTGTTTGTTTTCTTGATTAGGTTCCACTTATAGAACATATGGTATCTGTCTTTCACTACCTGGCTTATTTCACTTAGGATAATGCTCTTCAGTTCCACCCATGCTGTCGTGAAGGGTAGGAGTTCATTCTTTCTTTCTGCTGCGTAGCATCCTATTGTGTAAATGTACCAGTTTTTTGATCCACTCATTTACTGATGAGCACTTAGGCTGTTTCCAGCACTTGGCTATTGTAAATGGTACTGCTATGAACATTAGGGTGCATAGGTTCTTTTGAATTGGTGTTTTGGGATTCCTTGGGTATAATCCCAGCAGTGCAATCACTAGATCAAAGGCAGTTCCATTTTTAGTTTTTTGAGGAAATTCCATACTGTTTTCCACAGTGGCTGTATCAGTCTGCATTCCCGCCAACAGTGCACTAGGGTTCCCTTTTCTCCACAACCTTATCAGCACTTGTTGTTTGTTGATTTGTTTACAATGGTCATTCTGACTGATGTGAAGTGGTATCTTATTGTGGTTTTAATTTGCATCTCTCTGATGGTTAGTGATGCTGAGCATCCTTTCATGTCTTAGGGTCCTGTGTGTGTCCTCCTTGGGAGGTGTCTGTTCAGGTCCTTTGCCCATTTTTTAACTGGGCTGTTTGTCTTCCTGGTGTGGAGTTATGTGAATTCTTTATATTTTGGAAATCAGACCCTTGTCCAAGGTATCACTGACAAATATGTTTTCCCATACAGTTGGTTCCCTTTTCATTTTGTTGATGTTTTCTTTAGCTGTGCAGAAGGTTTTTAATTTGATTTAGTTCCATTTGTTTATTCTTTCCTTTATATCCCTTGCCC
This sequence comes from Mormoops blainvillei, assembly GCA_004026545.1. NCBI lineage: Eukaryota > Metazoa > Chordata > Mammalia > Chiroptera > Mormoopidae > Mormoops > Mormoops blainvillei. Next base: position 19,470 of record PVJD01007482.1, read on the forward strand.
TAGGGGATGTATCAGTGAAACTATTGCTGTGTGGGATATCTGAAATTTTCCTGCCCATGTTCTTCTCTCAGACTTTTATGGTGCCACAACTTATATTTAAGTCTTTTATCCATTTTGAGTTTATTTTGGTGTATGGTGTAAGTTGGTGGTCGAGTTTCAATATGTTATCTCATAAGAGAGGAGCTAAAGGAGTGCAAAGGGAAATTTTGTCTGGAACTTGGTATTGGTTCTCCCAAACTTTAATAAAGTTACCATTGAACTCATTATCTACAATTTGCTTTTCTCCTGTATCTAAGAATTTGGGAACATGGTAGGCTGAAATGGCAGACAAGTTCCCTCTGACTTTACATGCACAGAAATGATAAAGTATTAAAAAATAAATAAAGAGGACAAGTTTAAAAGTAAGGAAAATCCGTAGAGACTAGAAATGAAGAAAGAACTTAAACTCAGAGTGAGAAGTGGGAACTGACCCACTTCAGTTCCAGTGGGAACTGATTCAGATATAGCTTCAGGGTCTGGTCCCTGGTGTTTTAGTACCCATCTAGGCAGAGAGATTTGTTTTCCAGCTTTTAAGGCAAGAGTATATGTGGGTGAGTGACAGAGGCCAAACTGTAGTTCTCTTCATGAAATCTGGACCCTGGATGATCTGCCCAGTCAGTGAAAGAGAGTAGGAAAAACCCTATCCAATTGCTCAGGAAAACAAACTTTCTATCAGGGACCTCAAGTAGAGGTGGTAGAGAGTACATAAATAGGCCCCAGGAACTGGAAACCTTAGGCTCATGTTATAATTAAACATTAGGGAAATTTACACGATCTAGATAGCGTGGAAACTCTTACCTGAGAAATTACAAGGACCATTGAAATGCCTAGGGCTCTGGCAACAACAGAAATGAAAAGGCACTGACTATACTTTCACAACACAGCATAGAGGACTTCCATAGGGAAGAGGGAAAGAAAAATCCTACTGAAGATATGATCATCTTCAAAAAATTACAAACCATACAAAAAGATACATTTTCATGAAGAGAGTCAGCATATACAACAAGTAGGCTATCTACCATCAACCCAGAAAGAAAAATAGAACATTCCAAGAACAACCATAAAATAGTATGCTTAAAATGATTAACGTAACAAAATAAAACCATAATAAAAGATTAGGATATTTTGAAATATTCTGACATTTGCAAAAGAACCAAAAAGAACACCTAAGAACTATAGTTACTAAAATGAATAATCAAGTGGCTATATTAAAGGCAAAGTAGACATAATTGAAGAGACTTTTAGTTTACTGGAAAATAGATAGGAGTACATCATCCAGAATGAATTAAGGAGAAATAAAGAATAGAAAATATGAAAGTTCAATTATAAGATATGGAAGACAAAAATCTAATAGAAGTTCAAAAGGAGAGGATTGAGGGAATGAAGGAAAACAGACAATGGTTAAAATTTTTGGAAAATGAAGAGAGCCATGACAAGCACAACTTCTGCATAGAATGACTAATAACTAATTTTCACCTAGACATAGGTTAGCAAAAACTACATAACATCAAAGATTTCTGGGGAAAGATTTCTAATCAGCAGCAAAATAAGTCAGCCTGTGGAACAACAGCTTCAAAGAACTAAAGGAAAATAACTGTCCATCTGGCTAATTACCATCCCTTCCCTATTTATTTCTTAATTCAATGGAGAGATGTATGCCAGGAGAAGAGACACTTGGACCAGAGTAGTTGGAATTAGCAAACACCAATGATATCTGGGAAGATGATTAATGCAGTGGAAACTGCACCTGTGTTTCCTAAATGTGAGGTGGAATGGATGACCTAGACATAAGGCTCCAGAAGCATTTGCCGTTGCTCTATTTCTAGCCAAAAGTTGGATTTCTCAGTGATGAAGGCTTAGGCAGAGTTATTTATGGAGATATAATGTGAACTTTACATCTATAGCATAGTAATTAAAACTGAAGTCTGTGGAATCAGACTAACGGGGATCAATTCTTGACTGCTTATTTAAGCGCTGAGTCAATTTGGTCAAGTTACTTTACTTCTCTACACCTTGCTTTCTGCAGCTATGTCTAACAATTTTAAAAAGATTAAATAAGCAAAGACATGTAAAGCATTTGGTATTGTAGCTAACACAGAGTAGGTGCTTAATAAGCCCACTTATTATCATCATTAATTTTGACCATCGTACTGTAATATGATTATATACAGGGTCTGGCAGAAGTAGCACCTGCTTGAGTGTTGGTAGGGTAATAATATGGGTGTAATAATTTATAGTTTTAATTTAAACATTTCACCTAAAATGTCATATGGTGTGCTTGAGGGTATTTTGTTATGTTACAGAATTACATGCATATGATTTGTAGTAAAAGATTTTGTAATTAAAAGAAGGTCATTATTTGTGCCGGACCCTGTAGTCTGAACAAATTATTTTTAAATATGACTACTAAAAAACCTAAAATATAGGAAACATACTCTGACATCTACTGAGCAGCCCACAGTCCATGATGGATTTCCCAGCACTTGATTTTGGCATAGAAGATGAACTAGTGAAGATTTCCCAACACCTGTAAAAGATACAAGAACTCTAGTCATAAAAAAGACATGCTGAAATCTAGTATGGCAAAAGTATTACTGAGAATGTGTAGTAATAGTGGTATGTAAAGTATGATTGTTTAAAAGGTGCTCACACCATACCAAACATTTAATAAGCTTTATCAGTAGATAGATGGTCAAGAAAAGTATTCTCTAAAATTCACTTAATGAGGGCTTGTTAAAACACATAATGCTCAGTCCTGCCCCCAGTTTCTTATTCAGGTCTGTTGTGGAGCTCAGAATTTTTGCACTTCTAACAAACTCCCTGGTGGTCCTCATGCTACTGGTCCAAGGGACTCACTTTGTGAACTACTGTTCTAGGAAAATTTCATATGAACTAATCGTTTCCTTCTGAATGATCTCATCTATTCAGCCTATTTATTTTTTAAAAAGATTTTATTTATTTATTCTTAGAAAGAAGGGGAGGGAGAGAGGGAAATAAACATGAACGTGTGAGAGAAACATCAAGTTGGTTGCTTCTCCTATTCGACCCTACTGAGGACCGGGCTGCAACGCAGGCATGTGCCCTGACCTGAAATCCAACCGATGACCTTTTGCTTTGCTGAACGATGCTCAACCGACTGAGCCACACCAGTCAGGGCATATTCAGCCTGTTTTAGAATTGTAGAATATTAACAGGTCTTGAAGGTAATCCTCTATCCTGATCATCAATGGAGAGGTCTCTTCCATAGCACCCTGTTAGATGGTCTTCCAGATGGTGTTTGAACACTGTCAGTGATACTCACCATTTCACAATTCATTATCTGGACACTCCAATTCTCCCATACAGTAATTTTTAAAAGGCAGCCAACCACTTGACCCAGTTTTATCCTTTGGGGAAAAAGAACAACTCTACTTCCCTTTCTACATCACAGCACTTAACCTTAAGGCAGTGCTTTATTTTCCTTTAGTTCTCCTGGGTTCAGAGCAATCTGTATGAGGGGGAAAGAAAATGAGTTGGCCCTGTGAATTGATGGAGTCATTCATTCAATTAACAGCATTTTGATGCCACTATGCCAAGCATGTTGATGAATCTTTATGCGTCATTAGTTGTATAAAAATTTAGATGCCCTGCCCAAGTGGTTCACTTGGTTGGAGCAGCAGGGTATACACCTGGGTTGTGGGTTCGATCCACCAGTTGGGGTGCATACAGGGGGCAACCAATCAATGGTTCTCTCACTTCGATGTTTCTCTCTCTTTCTCTCCCTCCCTTCCTCTCTTGCCAAAATCAACAAACATATCCTTGGGTGAGGATTAAAAAAAAATTTAAGACCATTTCTTTGTGTGCATTTTTATGTATGAACCTATCATTTGTGTTTATTTTTTATTAGATAAAGTTATATTTACAGGCAATCAGAAAGTATTTTTAAAAAAAGAAAAAAAAAACACCTGAAGAGTACTATTGTCAACACGTAGGTTTAATTCCATAAGCAGAGTTTTTCTATAAGCAGATTGTTATTGTGAATATATACATAAAACCTTATATATACTTAAAAACAATAAATCATAAGCCTTTGCTTAACAGATCTGGTTCTGTCTGGAATATACTACCCATTCTCCCCCACCCACTCTCTCCATTGGCCTGATGAATTGATCTGTCAACACTCAGCATCATTCTAGTTATAAAGTCCTTTCTGACTCCACACAAATAGAACTAAGCACATAATCCACCATATTGTGGGTCTCCAACTGTACCCTATAAATTTTTTACAGAACACTTAAAACATTATTATATTTGTTTATAGGTTTTATTCACTGTTTAGTTTTAATTTCTTTGAAGATTGGGATTGGGTTTTACTCACCTTTCTTTTCCCCCCTAATCTCTAGTACTCAGAACAGGTTCTTAATTAGTACTTACTCAGTGACTAAAATTTTCTGTTATTACACAATCTTCCTAAATATGTTTAATGTCTCCACTGTAGTTCAGAACACTGATATAGCAATTTACTTACCCATTCCCTCATTATTAGATATTTAGGGTATCTTGACATTTTCACTACGCTAAGAAAACATATTCCATTTAAAGTTTTGTTTAAAGTTAAAATTATTTCCTTAGTATAACTTCCCAGAAGTGAAATTCATATGTAAAAGGAAATAAGCATTTAAAGTTCTAAATACACATTGACAGCTTTCATCTGGTGACTGCCACCAGCCATACACATAAGCCTGCAAGTTTTGTTGACAATGTTATGTAGCTGTTTAGTGTTACTAATTTTCATGACCTCTTTATATACTAGACGTCTCATGTAATTGAATCAAACATTTCTCCAGGTTTCCCTTTTATTCTTTTGCATACAGATGTTTACGATTTTTGTCACTTAAACTTAGTTTTTGTCTTTGTATCGACTGCATTGTATCTGTGACTTCTGGGGCACAGTGTTGATTTTTGTGTTAGCATATAAGTTTATTTACGTTGGAGGTATATATCTAGGCATTTAGTTATCAGTTCGATGCACGGCTTGAGCTTCTAGTTAAGTTTAACTGTATCAGAGTAAGCATTTTTATGCAGTAATACAGCTTTCCCTGAATTAACTTTGGGTGATGAGTTAGCTAACACTGAATGAATTCTAAAAACTAAGAAAAATTAACATACCAAAAACAATGACTAACCATTTCTTTAAGAATTTTGGGAAGTTCTGATTCTACGTTTTCACTATTAGAACTAAATTAGATTTAAAAATGCATTGATTTGCTGGGGGGAGGGGAAAAAGGCCCAATACAATTAAATAAATGCCAGTTCCAAACACAGTTGTTGGTAATGGTATTTAGCTCGTGCCTTATATATGAAAGGACAAAGAGAAGTCAGTATGTACATATTAGTGGGACTTTCAGAATTCCTTGCTAAATCATCAAATCTCCGTGATACAAAACAAATCTCTAAATCCCTTTATATATTTGTGATATCCTCCAAGTTTCACAAGGGAAATAACTCTTTATTCAAAAGTAAACTCTGAAGTTTGAATACATAGGCAGGTGCAATGTAAGAAGTATCTTCTAACCTGATAGCAAATCACTGTTAAAAAGGAAATGATAAAAAAGCAACAACTGACTTTGCGCATGTAGCCTAACATCACTGAATGTGTAACAAGATCAATCACTTTCCTGGTAGGCATACTGTCTTCTGTTTTACAACTGAGTTATAATGAACAATAACAAAAAAAGCTTACGAACTGCCTGATCACTTTTCCACATTTAATGTAGCAGCCAATTCAACCCTGTTACATAATGCATTGATTCCAGTTATAACCCTAGCACATAATACAGTGCCTGCTCTGTAGAACAAATATGTAGGGGTTTTTTTTGGGGGGGGGGATTGACTATTTCCAATAATATCTGACAGGAAAAGGGAATTATAAAAGACTGAGACACCCACTTCAAATATCATGAAACTGTTAGCTCTGTATTCCAGTTCTTAATCTTACTTGGTGATTCCCATGCCAAATCCCTTCAGACCACCATTACTTTCTTAATCTGTAAAACTGAGTGATTTTATTAACTTCAGCACCACTTCAGGCTAAAGACCTGGAGTTGGTATGTCTTATTTCATAATGTAACTTTAAGAGAATTTTAAAGACTGCGCTCTGTAAAATATTTTATAATGTAAGAAATTTTCAGGCAAGGTGAAAACGTTTTCAACTTCCTCCTTTCCCCAACAATGCCATTCAGTTCTGTAAGGGTAGTTTTCAAGCTTTCAAGCTCTTTGGGGTACGTTCTGTCCACCTGCAAGCATCTGGCACAATGACTTTGCTCACAACACACATTCAAAGGTTAACTCCAGAAAAGCACATCTATGAAATGCAGGGTTAGCATTTATTCCAAGTTCATAAGAAGCAAAGGAGTGCAGGTTATGGTGAGAGGAGGGATAGTGAGGTGGGAGGAGGAGATGCAGCTTTCCGAGTTCTCAAAAATCCACGGTGTCAAAAGAATTTTAACACTAAGATTAAACTGGGCTCAGCAGTTAAGTACTAGCTACTTCAATAATATGGCCCTTATCTTAATATCTCTACTTCTTAGACTCTAGCACGTAACAGGTTTTCAGTTAAGGTCAAAGAAAACAAACAAATCAAGTCCAGTTGAGAGTAAAACAGGACTACCTTCAAATACTTCATTTCCTAATATAGCTTAGTATTAAGTACGCAGACTCTGGGTTCAAACCGGTTCTGCCAATTACATCTCTCCGCAACACTTTTCTCTTGAAGGCACGGACCTAACTTCTGTTTCCTTAGCACTGTGCCCAAGAGAACACTCAATCTCTGCAAATCTTTTAAAACAAAGGAATTGACAATACGCGCTAAGATACGATTGTCCAGGAGACCGACACCAAAAGCTGCGACAGCGGAGAAGGGCCCGGACTCCGCGCCCCCGATCCGCGCGAGGCCGCTGCTTCGTCAAACAGAGCGAAGTCCTCTGGGAAGTGTAGTCTTTAGACCTTGAGAAGGATTTCAGCCGGGGGCCGGGGCCCGTTAGTTGACGGATGGAGGAGCAGTAGTTATCGGATAATTTAAAAGTGTCGGGAGCCCAAGAGTTGGGTTAAGCCGCTCACCTGAGTCTCCCAACACCAGTACCTTCACCCGATCCAAGGACGCCATCTTGCCAATGCCTTCCTGGAGTTAACGCCTGTTCCGGATTGTAAGCCAATCAGAACTGGGTACGGAGGGCAGAGCTTTCAATTTCATTGGCCAATCAGAGCGTGACTATCTTCCTTGACGGCTTCACTGTGCTGATTGGCCGACCTAGTTAAAAGTAGCGGGTGGTGCTTTCCGAAGCTGGTCGCAGAAATAAGACGTTTCCTTTGTCGCACGAGTGGCGAGGCTCGTTTAAGCCGGTAGTTGAGGCGCTGAGGGAAGCTGTAGTGCGAGTGTTCGAGGATTCGCTTTGGTAAACCTTGTTCCCTGTTCGTTGTTCTGGGTTCTCTGGCCCGGAGTCGCATTCAGGGTTTCTCCTCTCTTTCGCTCCTTTCTCCTTAGCTACCCTCGTCCCCGTAGCTACTCTGTTGACTCGGTCCTCCAAAGAACCATTGACCCCGCAGCGGCCCGTGTGCGACCTCGGGTGTGACGGGCTTGGTTCCACTGAGTGTGGCCCCTGGACTCAGCTGGCAGAATCAGCGGGAACGGGGGGGTTCTCGCAGTGTGGGAAGGAGTGGACGTTACGGACCTGGGTCCTCGGAGGGCAGCTGGGTCCATAGGTTTCGCTGTGGTATGCAGCTGTCTTACGTATGAAGGCGTGGCGAGTACCATGAGTGAAACGTGGTAACTGAGAAAACTGCAGTTGAATGTATAGGATAGTTAGGATCTACATTCTTATGGAACCGGGATAGTAGTATACTGAAGTAATCTACTGGATTAATAAATTGGACCCCCGCATCCTCTCTTTTCTCCTCTTATTTTATACCCGGCAGTCAGCATAATCTTTTAAAATTGCGAATTTGAGACTGTTGCTTCCTGCTTAAACCTATTTGGAGTTTAAGAAGAAGATTTCTAATAGCCTGTTTTTCTACTCTGGAAGCAGCAGTGGAGGAAGTAAATTGGGGGGAAGCTGGCAGGGTGGGCTTGTTGGAAGCACACGTGCTTAGGAGATCTTTTGAAAATTTTATGGAAGTACTTGATTGGCTGTGCCGGATTCTGCAAAGTCAAGATGAACACGATATTCCTGTTCTCAGAGATAGATATGGAGAAGTACACGTCTATTCACTGCAACAAAGAACGTTGGGAAAGAGCGATGGGAACTTGTTAAAGCTATTACTGGGAACCTGGAATGATCTCTCTAAGGAAATATCCTTTGAGATGTGAAGGATGACGGAGAAGAGAGTTTGGGCAGAGAGAACAGCATGTGCAAAGGCCTGGAAGTGGGGAAGACGTGTGTGGCTCATGGAATTGAGAGCATGCCAGTGTGACTGGAGATAAGATGGACGGGGATAGACAGTGCAGGGAATTCTTTCATTTCAGTTCTGTTTCTCTAACTCGGTGCCTGGTACACAGTAGTTCTTCAATGTTTATGCGATTAGAGTACATATGACTTAAAAATAAGATCTTTGTGGATCTGGGTAGGAAGGTAGGTGAGACTGGGAAGGATTGAGACTCTTGAGACCAAAAAAAAAAAAGAAAAGAAAAGAAAAAAGGGCTTACCTTTAGAGGTCACACACTTAAAAATTTCCAGAGGCCAGCCAGCCAAGCTCTTTCCTTGTTTAAAAGTGACAAATGCTTTTCAGCTTATTTTTTCCTCGTGGAAACCTGGTCTCACTTTTCCTGAGACATTTCCAGTTGTCAAGAGGAGCTGAAAGTTGAGATTTATATGATATCCCACTACTTTCAAATGTTGACAACTAAAAATTTTCAAGACATTCTTTTGGTCAGACGTAGCAGAGGCTGACAGTTTGGGACCTCTGATTTAAATAATATGAGAAATCTAGGGATTGAGTAAGAGATTGATGTATGGGGAAGTTGAAGTAATAGAGGAAGAGAAGACAGTGGTCAGGAAGGACTATTTTAGAACGTAGACATTTTGAACAAGGTGTCATGACTTCACTTGTTCAACGGCCTGCTGGACATCTTCACAGGAATATTCTGTGGTATTTCCTCAAAGACGGGAAACTAAATTTCATCCAAACCTGTTCCTCTTCGGATGTTACACTATTTTTCATAGTAGTACTTTTCCTAGTTACACTGACTTAAAACAAATTGCAGTATCTTATTATTTTAATGGATATAGTGTTTCAGTTTTAGAAGATGAAAAGTTATGGAGATGGATGGTGGTGATAGTTACACAACATCATGAGTATATTTAATACCACTGAACTATATACTTAGAAATGGTTAATTGGTAAATTTTGTTATGTGTATTTTACCACAGTAAAACGTTTATTTTAAAAAAGCCATATAACTATCAATATTTAAAATTCTCCTACCTTTTTACTCCATTTCCAATATATTAGTGGGTCCTTTTGATTTTGTTACTGTAATAAGTTTCATTCATCCTGTTGCAATTTTGTGCTTTCTTGGTTCAGATTTGATTCTATAGCTCCTAATACTTAAACGATGTGTCCATCTTCACTTATCTCAGTCCATTTCTCATATTGTCATAGGAATCACTTTTCTAAATAGGGGGTTGTATTATGAATTCCAGTACTTAATGGAACTCATGATGCCAACTCCGTAAGCAGCATATTTTACATGAATTACTGTTGAATCTGTATATCATCACCTTTATGAGAAAGGCACTGTTAATTTTTTATGCATGAGGAAACAGAGTGAGAATTTTCAGGGCTACAAGCTCAGAAATGGTGGAACTGGGATTCAACACCCACAGCTATTGGACTACAGTGTCCTCGTGTAACTCCCTTGCTCAAACCTTTAAGACCACCTCAGTTGTTTTAGGCAATGGAAACAGGCTAAATAAGTGGTACTGTGTCCTCCAAATGCAGGATGTTCATTGGCAGAATATGTAATAGCCTGTCACCAGATTTGTCTGGTGTAGTGGTCAGGGACTTTTTGTTTATTAGAATCACCTAAAGAGCTTTTAAAATAAGATGATGCCTAATCTGACCCTCCCAGACCAACTGAAACAGAGTCTCTAGGAATGGGGCCCAAGTGGGTATTTGAAAATGCTCCTTAGATGATTCTACCTTACAGCCAGTGTTGAGAACCATTGATTCCAGATACGGAGTGTATGTGGTGGGAGTTCAGGGAGGGGAATACAATAGTAGGAAATAATATCGGAAAAGTAGGTTATTTAGGTTATCTTGACATTTGTCTGCCATTCTTTGGTGTGTTGGATGTTTCTAAAGCCATATTTTATGTTCTGCCAACTGTCAAACATGTAAAAAACAAATCGTATCAACCGTATTGGAAAGGAGAACAAAATGCATCTGACAGTATGCTATGATATTACTTTGGTGTTGAACCTATGCACTTTCTTGGCACTCTTGACTCTTGGCATAACAGGAAGGCTATAGGATCACAGGTTTGAATCTTGGTGTTACTTTGTTACCTCTTGTATAGTCATGCCTGAATATTTACAATATGACATATAGACAGGGTCCAGCAGACGTAATGCCTTTGAGTATGGTTGGTAGGGTACGTGAATGTCTCTCACAAGATGGACAGCAATTTGAACATTTCAACTATAATGTCATATGGCGTGCTTGAGTGTGATATTGCTATGTTACAGAATTACATGGTTATGGTTTCGTAATAAAAGATTTTTATGTAATTAAAAGAGGGGTGTTATTTATGTCAGCTCTGTATTTTATTATAACTAAATTTCCACCCTCCCCCCAGGTATGTGTATAGATTGGTTATTTAGAAATATCTTTTTAGTACAGTACTATGGATATAAAAATATTTCTCGTAAAAACAGATATTAAAATGTGATAGGGTTGAAACCACTGATTTTAAATAAAAGGTTCAGTAGAAACTAGTGCTATTAAGAGAATATGATTCTTTATTGGATTAGTTCAATGGGATGTCTGTTAAAAATTTCCCTGTGGTGTAGGGAATTTCATTTGACATATAGTGTGTGTGGATAGCCTGATCATATTTAGTTTGGGACATATTAAGTCAATATGGAATCTCTTATTAACAAGAACTTCATAAGCATATTACTTGCATTCTCATTTATTCATCACAACAACCTCATTGAGATAATAAATATTATTGTTGTTTCTCAGAGAGTAAAGTATGGCTTGTGGTGGTTTAAGGGATTTGCTCAGGATCACAAAGCTATAAAACACAGGCTCTATAAATCTGAAATCCAAAGCCGATGCTTTAGCAATCACATGAAAGTCTACCCCATGCCATTTTGAACTTCTGTAAGACAGCTTTCTGGGTCATGACGTAAGAATTGGGTACAGTTGCTTTGTTCTGTAAGAGGTCCAGTATTTAAGGATACCTTGGGCTTCTTTTTTTTAAGTACTGTATGGTATTTACTTAATTGGTCCTCAGATTTAACTTTGCAAGGTTGGTAAAGCTGCCTGGATCTAAGTGTTCATTTCTTTCATATATATAACAGTAATTTCACTAAACACTCCAGTTGGTGATTAGTTATGTGTTTTTTGGTTTCTGTGATTTTATTGTGAGAGCACGACTGTGTAAATGATTCCAAAATCTATCTTGGTAGAAAAATTTCGCTCAAGAAATAAAGACACCCTAAGAATATGCTAACTGCTAGGCTTCTTGACAGGGGGTGGGGGCGTCGGAGGGGGTTTCCAATATTCCCAAAGATGTACAGCAGCGATATGCAGCTGGTGTGCTGTAATAATATTTAAAACATGCAGTACCTGACTAATCAGGGCCACTGACCCCTTTGCCCTTAGATTACCAAACAAAAAAATGACAACAACCAACACAACAGTAACTGTCTGAATGAATCAAAATTTTACCTTTTTTTTTTTTTTTTTTTTGTCAGACTGGCAAAAAGTTTTTTTTGGTGTGCTACAGAATTTAGGAATTATTTTATGTGTTCATTGAGATGAAAAAGATTGAAAATCAGCTCTATAATATTAAGAATAGTGAGATATCATTTAGTTTTTTTTGTGTTTCTCTTTCTGAAATAAAGTGGGTTTGATATGTATCATTGCTATGAGTAATAAGTTAATTTTTTGAATCGAGCACATGTAGATCATAAAAATAGCCATTTAAGAAATATGTCAAGCTGTTTAGGTGTAATCTTTTGTGTACTCTGGAGGAGAATATTCTCTGTTAAATGTTTAAGCATTATAAGTCTTAATAAAACAATAATTTGAGTACCTTTGTGGCATTCCAAGAGTAGTGGTAGCTCCCTAATGGATTGATTATTCTATATATAAAATGATTAACATGTCCTTATTATGCCTAGGTAATCTTCTCTTTTTTTCTGAATCCAGTACATTTAAGGTGAAGTTCACTGCTAAAAGATGGCAGACCCAGATGTCCTCACCGAGGTTCCTGCAGCATTGAAGAGGTTGGCCAAGTATGTGATCCGGGGATTTTATGGCATTGAGCATGCTCTGGCCTTGGACATCTTGATCCGGAACCCTTGTGTGAAGGAGGAGGATATGCTGGAGCTACTCAAATTTGATCGGAAGCAACTTCGATCAGTTTTGAATAATTTAAAGGGAGACAAGTTCATCAAATGCAGAATGAGAGTAGAGACTGCTGCAGACGGGAAAACCACTCGCCATAACTACTACTTTATCAATTATCGTACTCTTGTTAATGTGGTAAAATATAAATTGGACCACATGAGAAGGAGGATTGAAACTGATGAGCGAGATTCTACCAACCGGGCTTCCTTCAAATGTCCTGTCTGTTTTAATACTTTTACAGATTTAGAAGCGAATCAGCTCTTTGATCCCATGACAGGTGAGACTTCTCCAGTTTATGAATCTTTTTAGTAATTTTTAAAAATAAAATATATATCCTTTTTCTTAAATTATTTCATCTAATTTTTAAACCAATTATGTATATCATTATAAAAGTGAATGGATATATAAAAGTAAATCACCATATGGTTTTTCTTAGTCTTACTGTCCTGTTCGACTGTCATTCCACTTCACAAGGGAGCATACTCTTCCACCTGTGGCCTTCCTACCTCTGCTTCCACCTCTGTCCCTCTTTTGCAGCTACAGCCTACCCTGTAGGGCTGACTTCTCTACCACTTTGAGGCTATTCTGACAACTTTACTTTTGACCTCTCATTTCAACAAATATTTGAGTGCCTACTTGTCCCAGTCACTGGGACCAGACAATTACAATAAAGTATATATAAATGTTATGTTAGTGGAAGTATAAATTGCTATCAGTAGTACCTAACTAGGGCAACTAACCTGGAAAGGCCTCTGGAAGAGCTTAAGTAACATCTGAGGCCTAAAAGGTTAAGAGCCAGGTGAAATAAGAGGGGCATCTTTTCCAAGTTAACAAGTGGATAGATAGTTAATCTCTTAGCCATTAATTAGTGGAAGAAAATTGTTAACAAGATAATATAATTCGTTTCATTTAAATACTTCAGTTTTATGGATTTTTTTTTTTGGTCAACCAGAATTTACAAGACAAAAGTACAATATGGCTGACATTAACATAAAAAACTTTAAAGTGCTGTGTTGTACAGTTATTTTGTCTTGTTACTTATAAACTGGTAAGAAGACTATAGTTTTGCTAATTAATGGATCAATTTGGTATTATTTTTGAGAGGTAGAAAGTCTATAGAAAGAGTCAATGCTGTTAAGTTAGATCATCCCTTTGTTATGCCTGAATTCAGGGTATAGGTTTCTTTTTAGTTCATAGATCTGCCTTTTAAAAAACTATCAAAATGTAATTTAAACTTTTACACATGAAATGTTTTATTGTAAGAAAGTTACAGATTTGTGTACATGTTTTAATTCACTGCAACTAATTTTAGTATATGTTATGTATTGTACATTTAAAAACTTAATTATTTTTAAATTGGGAATAATCTCAATTAAGATTATTAACAAAAAGAGCCATAGATAGACTATGACTTTTTCCCCCTTATTTATTGTGAAGCACTCATTTTGGATGAAAAACCATTTAAAGAATTCCCAGTTTTGTTAAATGTTTATTTCATCTGAACTATTTTGTCTGAACCTGTTTACCTTGAACAGAATTAACTAGGAAGGAACTTGGTCATAACAAAACCTTAACCATCCTGAATATAACAGTTGCTTGAGTGTGCTATAGAGGAAGTTTGTGGAGTATATCTGGGGCCCTTTCAAAACAGACTAGGAAAATCTCATGACTTTTGCTGTTCACTCTAACAGATTTCTCAAAGGAGCTCTGGGTTTTGGTTTTGTGATCTTCTGCAGTTGTTGGTGGTACAGTGGTCGTCTTCACCTCTCTTGACTGCAGTGGAAGATGTTACCCAGTCCCTTAGAGAGGGTGATCCAAAGTAACGTGCTTCTACTACATTTATTCATCATTTGATTCTTCCTTAATTTCATGAAGCTTCCTAAAAGGAAGTTACTCCACTACTTATATATCAGTATTTAGGAGATTGATCCATGATGCTCTTTGAATTTTGCCTAAGGTTATTGTCTGAGTGAAGCTAGTTGTTTTCAACTGGTGGGTGGCTCATGGAAGAGATGGCCTAACACCCAAATATAGTCAAGTTTATTTGAATCAGGGAGTTGAGATAGGGTAGGGGGCATGAAAACATTTTATGAAAGAGAGCTAAAACTGAAATAGTTGTTTTGTGGTCAGTCTGCACAAAGACTATTTTTAATAAGAAAGTTATGGTCAGCATGAAGATAGAAGGATTCAAGGAAAGCAAGAATAAGTCATTTTACCTTGTGATTATAATTTGACTTTTTAAAAAATTTTCATTTTATTAAATTTTCCCTAATTTCCATTTTTTAAAAGGTTTTATTTATTTTACTTTTAGACCGAGGGGAAGGGAGGGGGAAAAGAGGGGCAGAGAGCCCTAGCTGGCGTAGGTTGGGCATCGGCCTGCGAACCAAACGGTTGCTGATTTGATTCCCCAGTCAGGGCACATGTCTGGTTTGTAGGTCAGGTCTCCACAGGGGTGGTGCGCAAGAGGCAACCCCACAGTGATATTTCTCTCCCTCTCTTTCTCCTTCCCTTCCCCTCTGTCTAAAAATAAAATAAATAAAATTTTTTAAAAAAGAGAGGCATTAATGTGTGGTAATGTGTGGTTGCCAGTAGCACACCCCCTCATGGGGACCTGACCTGCAACCCAGGCCTGTGCTCTGACTGGGAATCAAACTGGCAATCCTTTGGTTTGCGGGCCAGTGCTCAATCCACTGAGCCACACCCTGCAGGGCATAGTTTTGCTTTTCATTTGGACTTTCCTTTAAGGAGAGAATGTGCTGATTGGAGGATGTTAGGACTCAGCCTGCTCGTTAGTTTTGTTTTGTACTATTAACTCAATACCCTCCTATGGTCTCTACATTCCCTTTAGAAACTTTGGTCTTTTTCTCTGTGCTCCCTTCCTATTTTGCTCAGTATTCGTTCCCTCCCCGCTCATTTTGAAGAAGATGGGAAATAAACATTGAGTATCCGTATCAGAGGAGGAGGGGACTTCTTCTGTTTGTAATATTGTAATATTTATGCTGTGTTTAAATTAATAGGTTACAGTTTTCATTCTAAGCCCAGCCTTGTACCAAGCTATTCTGTTTCCTGGCTGATATTGGAGACTGATGATATTTCCGACCAAATAATGGGGGTGTCCGGTGGATTATCTCCATTCCCATCTGAACAGTTGTTCAGTTGGACTGTTTGTTATATTATCAGATAGGGAGGTATTCAGGAATTAGATTTGAAGTCTTTTAGACTTTACTGCTTCCCTGAGAAAAAGTTCTTAAATCAAATGTATGGGCAGCTCTTTGCTACTTGCCAGAGGGTACTGACTCCAAGATGAGCATGGAAATTCTGGGCTCAGGAAACCCTGAGTCCAACAAGAATTATTTTATTGAGGTTAATTCACACATAAGCCAGAGATCTTCCTATTCAGTTTACAGCTTTTCCCTACCTCATCTCTCTTTTTTCCTCCAAAGATTGTAGGTTCAACCCTGTCCAGCACGGCTCAGTGGGTTAGGCATCGTCCTGCAAAGCAAAAGGTTACCCGTTTTGTCCCTGTCAGGGCACATTCCTGGGTTTGGGGCCTGGTCCCTGTTGTGGGCATGGGAGATGCAACCGATCAGTGTTTCTCGCCCTCTCTTTCTCCCTCCCTTCTCCTTCTCTAAAAATAAATAAATGAAATCTTTAAAAAAAAAAAAAAAGATTATAGGTTCTCTCAATACTTTCCAATAGATTTTGCCTTTGGTGTTCTTGGGTTGAACTCTTGTCTCCAGATGTTTGATGGCTCTATATCTGAGGTAATAGATAATGTATATTGGACTCTGCCCAGTTCCTTGGACAGATCTCATAAAACCCTTGTAATTTCTTAAGTGGTAAGAACACTAGAATCATTTTTTGTACTACTTGGGCTTTAACCCCTATTCTTGACCCAGGGCTCCTGAAAAGAAATCCTTGTAATTTCCTGGGTGCTAGAAATGTCTTTTGTTCTAATGAGGCCACTGTGGTAGGCTCTTGGATGAGGGCTGGTCAACTGGAAAGACCAAGTCATGATTAGAACCTTGGAATTTTCAGCCCCATCCCACCTTCCCTGAGGATGAAGTATTGAAATAGAGTTAATAATCCACTGTGCTTATGTGAAAAAGCCTCCATAAAATCTGCTGAGTATAATGTTTAGAGAGCTGCCAAGTCGGTGACCACATGGACATGGAGGTGCTGGGAATGTGGCATGCCTGGACAGGGCATGGTAACTCTGAGCCCAGTCCCACATGACCTTACCCTACACAGCTCTTCTATTTAGATACTCGTCTGTATCCTTTATCACATCCTTTAATAAACTGGTAAATGTAAGTGTTCCCCTGAATTTTGCAGTTGCTTTAGCAAATAATCAAACCCAAGGGGGGCTGTCATTGGAACCTCTGATTTATAGGCAGTTATTCAGAAGCGCAGGTAATAACCTGAGCTCCCGCACTGACTTCTAAACGGGGAGCTGGGGAGCAACCTTGTGGGACTGAGCTCTTAACCTATAGAATCTGATGCTGTCTCTAGGTAGACAGTGTCAGAATGGAGTTGAATGGTAGGACACACAGCTGGTATTACAGAGAATTGCTTGGTGTGGGGTAAAACCTCCACACATCTGGTAACCAGAAATGTCAGAAGTGAAGTATTTTATGTGTGATTGGTAAAGGAGGCACACAATGAAGAAACATAAATAGAGAAGAACTGGGTTTTTCCCTATACAGAAAGGAGAAAAGACTCAGGTTTTTCTGTTACAGTATGCAGAGATACTTTATTTCACTAAAATGGAATTACCTAGCCTTTGCCCACTAGTCCCTGGTTTTAAAAACTTAATCAGGCAAAACTTGCTATTTTACTTCCTGAAATATTGGGGTTTTACATAATCAAAACAAAGACACGTGACATGAAATTCTTCAAATCAGTAAAGTAGTATCTTGTGGTTCATAAATGCATACTTTTAGATTTAGCAAGCTTTCTGACATGTAAATAGACTTAGTATTTGTACTTTGGCAATCTCAACCATGGGTAATTTAGTTAATGGCACTTCAAAGTTAAATTCAGCAACATGCTTCCCCAAATGGGGAGTTTGTATTCTGTTTTTAGATGTTAAGGCCAGATGATATGGAAATGGCTTTATATTTTCCATTTTAAAAAGAATTATGCAGCCATAAGGCCAGAGATAATTTTGAAGAGAAAATATTACCCACAAAACCACTAGCTTTTGCATATTACCTATAATTATAATCATAGCCAAAAAAAGTTTGTTATCTCTTGGTTCCTTACTGTACCAAACTCTCATATTTCTATCTGGTGTTCAAAAAATGTTTTAATAGATGAGATTCCACCCCCTTCCCCCATTTTCCTTTCTATATCTTTTTAGCACTTTGATTTTATCTATTTTTTCCTAGTGTAGATACAATGCTTGGAATACTTTTGTGTATATACTGTTTTATTCCTGTTCAAGTGTTTTCTTAAGAATTCTCTGAAGTGGGAATATGGGGTGAAAGAATATAGTTTTTCAGCTTCTGTAAAGGTATATATGGCACTGTTGTTTACTGTGAACAGGGTAAAATTGTTAGGTCTTCTGAAACACAAACAGTTTGGGAGCTCCTATTACTGAAATCATCTAGATGATCAGTAATCATCTAGATGATCTGGGAATCCCATTTTAAATAAACTTTGAAGTAAGTTAAATTTTATTTTATTTATTTTTTATTGATTATGCTATTACAGTTGTCTCAGTTTTTCTCCCTTTGCCTCCCTCCACCCTGCCTTTTCCCTCCGGTGATCCCCCCTCCTTTGTTCATGTCCTTTGGTTATGCATATAAGTTCTTTGTCAACTCCACTTCCTGTAACTTGCTCTTATCATCCCCCTGCCTATTCTGTAACTACCAATTTGATCTTGTTAATCCTTTCACCTTTTCCCCCATTCCTCCAGACTCCCTCCCAACTGGCCACCATCCCAGTATTCTCCATATCTGTGATTGTGTATCTGTTCTGCTTGTTTGCTTAGTTTGTTTTTTAGATTCAATTGTTGATAGTCGTGTATTTACTGCCATTTTAATGTTCATAGTTTTGATCTTTTCCTTAAATAAGTCCCTTTAACATTTCATGTAATGATTTGGTGATGACGAACCCCTTTAGCTTTACCTTGTCTGGAAAGCATTTTATCTGCCCTCCAATTCTAAATGATAGCTTTGCTGGATAGAATAACCTCGGTTATAGGTCCCTTTCATCACTTTGAATACTTTTTGCCCGTCCCTTCTAGCTGGCAAAACTTCTTTTGAGAAATCAGCTGACAGTCTTATGGGAACTCCTTTGTAGATAATTATCTGCATTTCTTTTGCTGCATTTAAGATTCTTTCTTTATCTTTAACCTTTGGCATTTTAGATGTGTCTTAGTGTGATCTTCTTTGCATCCATCTTATTTGGGACTCTCTGTGCTTCCTAGAATTGTATGTCTATTTTCTTCACCACATTAGGGAAGTTTCCTTTCATTATATTTTCAGATAGGTTTCCAATTTCTTGCTCTCTCTCTTCTCCTTCGGCACCCCTATCATGTGAACATTGGAACACTTGAAGTTGTCCCAGAGGCTCCTTACATTATCCTCGATTTTTTTGAATTCTTGTTTCTTCTTGCTCTACTGACTGGATGCCTTTTGCTTCCTTATGTTGCAAATCATTGATTTATTCTTGGCTTCATCCACTCTACTGTTAATTCCCTGTAAATTGTTCTTTATTTCAGGTAGTGTCTCCTTCATTTCTGATTGGATCATTTTTATGCTGTTGAAGTACCCACTGAGTTCCTTGAGCATCCTTACAACCAGTATTTTGAACTGTGCATCTGATAGATTGCTTATCTCTATTTTGTTTAGCTCTTTTCTTGGAATTTTTTTCTGTTCTTTTATTTGGGCCATATTTTTTTGTCTCCCCATTTGGCAGCCTCCCTGTGTTCATTTCTATGTTTTAGGTAGAGTTGCTATGACTCTGTGTCTTGGTAGCATGGCCTAATGTAGTAGGTGTCCTGTAGGGTCCAGTGGTACAGCCTCTCCTATCCCCCAAGCTGGGTTCTTGAAGTGTGCCCTCCATGTGGGCTGAGTACTCCCTCCTTTTGTAGTTGAGTCTGGATTGCTGTTATTAGGTCAATGGGAGGATTTACCCAGGCCAGACAGCTGGTGGGACTGGCTGTGATCACTGACCATCAACCACCTCCCTCCGTGGCTTGTGGAAGTAATTGGGTGGTGGTAGCCCTATGTGGTCTGTAAGCATCCATTGGGTGCGCAGGCTCTGGGTTTCCTGGGTGGTTCAGGTCAAGGTCAGCCATCACCTGTGTTCAGTTTGTTTCCCCCCCCTCCCCGCCCCCTGCTTGACGTAAGCCATAAGGTGATCTGCAGACGGCTGCTGCTAGTGCCAGGCTTGTGGCCACTTAGCAAGAGGTACAGGGCTGGGCTCAGCTGTTGCTTGTTTGAGTGGATTTAGGAAGGTCTGAAGCTTGTGTATAGCCCAGCCCTTCATATGGAAAAGCTGCTGTTACCAGCTTGGGTGGGTCCTCAGGTTGGATGGGGAGGAACCTTAGGTAATTGTCAGGATAGTGCTAACTGTGTGAGCCAGTTTGATGGAGACTCAGATAGGGTGCTGCTGCATGTGGCTCTTTGTGGGGGAAGGCTCAGAAAAGGAACAATGGCTGTTGTCTGCAGTTCTGTCTAGGAGGAAGCTGTCCCCTAGCTCTTGCCCTGATGCCAGACACTTCAGTTCCTCTCCGTATGCCACTGGTGCCCTTAAGGTGCTGCCCTAGTGCTGGAGCCCAGAGGGAGTGAGTCTGAGTAAGTCTGTGTGCAGGGCCCTTCCAAGAGGAGATGCCTGAGAATCCTGCCGTTTCTTCTGCCAGCCCAACCTCCACTGGTTTTTACAGCCCGAAGTTATGGGGACTTAACTTTTTGGCACTGGAACCCCAGGCTGGGTGGTCTGATGTGGGGCCGTGATCCCTCACTCTAGACATACCCCTCCATTTTGTATCCACCACACGTGGGTTTGGGGACCAACCCATTCTGCACCTTTGGCACTCAGCCCTTCCTACCCGTCTGGATGAATGTGGTTTAATTCCTTGTTGTTAGACTTTGATCTATCCTGATTCTGATGGTTCTGAACGTTAGCCGTAATTTTGCTGTGATTGTGCAAGAAGATGAGCCACATTTACTTACACTTCCATCTTGACTGGATATCTCGAAATAAGTTAAATTTTTAGAAAAGAAATCTTATAGGGGTATATTTAATAAGATCTTAGGAGTAAGAATTTGGAGATTAATTTATCTTGTTCAGCTCATCAGATTGTGTGTGAGTGCATGTATACATGCCTATGTTGTACTTGAGGGTTCGGAGCACTCTTACAAAGTAATAAATAAATCTAGTGCTATATAGATTTCTAGGATGTTTCAGATTGAGTATCAGGGAAGAATATGGTAGCTTTCATGGAGATTCAGCTTGTTTTGTGTGGCTCCATGAAAATTGTGTAAGAAACAGACAGATTTTAGAATTAGTGTAAAAGAAGTCTTTAATAACTAACTCTTAAATAAGTACAGTATCTAGTAAGTCTTAAAAATAGCCAAAAATGGAAATTGTTGTAATTCAAGTGATTAGTTCTGAGTCACTTGGAATATTCAAGTAAACTTCACATGTATAAATTTGGGGTTAAGTTATATGAGTCCATTCTTGCCCTGTGACTACAGGCACAACTTTTTGATTTATAGACAGATCAGTTTCCTGATTAAAATTCCTCTTCAGTTCCCTTAACCTAAATGATCTGTAAATGTTTACGTTTGTAGAGCAGGCTACTTTTTCTACTTAGGCCAGGAGATAGCTTATAAAAGCAGTGCTTTCAATTCTTAAAATGCTAAAAATGCAAACAAATACCAAAAGAAATCTTTCAGTGATTATTTTTGCCCAGTTGCCGGGTTGGAATCTTGCCCAGGTTAGGTTCATTAGAAAATGGTACTGGAAAGCTCAAAAGTGTAGATTTTGGGGGAAGGGAGTGATTACTAGAAAAAGTTAAAAAATAAAAATAAAAACAAGTATGGAAAGAAAGTAAGGAACAAGTGTTTCCTCTTTCATCTCTTCTCCGCTCCCCCAAAAAACACTTTAGGGCTGATTTTTTCTTTAATTTGCTGTGTTCAATATTGAAGATTTGAGAGCTTTTTAAAAAAAGTCATTTGCCTTTTCTTTGTTGTATGTTGATGCTGACTGTACATGACCTAATTTATTTGTGAAGAGTCGCTTTTAGTTTTGATGCTGGCATGCAATATTCTATTAATTATTATTTTTCAACTAGTTATGTCAAAGTCACAGACTTTTTGCCTGTTCACTGCATTTTGAGATGAATTTGATTTGGGCCTAATTTATAGAATTTATTGTTAGCTTTAGTATTCACTTAAGTACCATGCGTAAATATGTTGTTTTCCCTCCCAGGCACAGCATGTTTTTCCCTTATATAAAAAGAGTTACAGAATCTAGGAATGATTCATGATTAAACGAGATCTAGATGTGTCTATTTAAGGAAGGACAGAAGCCAATTTCATTGATAAATTGAGTTTTGGGGTATGGAGTTTTATTGTGTATATCATTAATATATTTGAGATATTCTGAATTTAAAAATACATTAAACCACCGTATTTTTTTCCTTTTGCATGCAAACGAATGAGTATTTTACAGTGTTAGGTGTTGTGCAGTGAATTGTTAAAGGATGATTTTTTAAATTCCTTTTTATTATAGGTAAAATAATATATAACTATGTACCTGTCATATCTGTTACTATTTTATAATAGTAATTCCTTTTTCTGTACACTTCCCCTTGCCCAATTACACTGAAGAGATTTGTTTTATCGAATAAAGTTTGGAAATTAGAATAAAAGGTGACTTTTTGAGACTAGCATTTTAATATATGTGCACCTGTACATTTTGAGTTATGAAAGTTATAACAAAGGTTTTGATAATGCTTTCAAAGAATAGCCCAAGAATGACTGTATAACTTCTTCATGTCAGTTAAGAGGGAGTTGAGTGCTTTTGGAGGATTCAAGGTAACATTTATTTCCCTTCTTCTAAAAATACATAATTAATATAAGAGTGTAAATTTAGAAAATATGTAGAATAAAATGGCAAACCTAGTTTTCCCTCTGTGTTCTCCCATTCAGCCCAGTCCCCACTCTTACCACCTTTCAGTGTGTTAACGGCTATTAAGTTTTAGTTATCCTTCCAGTCCTTTCACATTACAACCCAACCCCCACTGAACACCAACTGCCCCCACCCACAAAGCCCTTTGGAAATCTGAGAAAGCAAAGTCATTCTTAATTAAATATTTTGTTGCTATAACAGCTTATGGTTATTATAATGCTTGGCCAGCTTCTGATGGTATCATCGGGGTTTTTTAGAGCACTTCATATATTGAGTCCTTTTGCATAGTCAGTATATTCAGTTAACATGTCATTTCTGGAAGGATTTTTTTTTCTTTCTTTTTCAAAGCAATGGTTATAAGACAGTAAAATGACAGTGTATTAGGATTCCAGAGCCCTGACTTCTATTCTTGGGCTATGTTAGAAACTATTACCTTGGGCAAATCCTTTAATCATCTTAGGCCTTTTTTTAGCATGTATAAAATGTTAAGTTCAGTCTATTCTATACCATATATGGTTTCTCTCAACTTTAATTTCATAACACCCTTTCATTTGGAGAATAGTTGACATTTTAAAAGTATAAAGAAACTTGGGGTTGTTTTATCACTGCTCTTAGAAGATGATATTAGTTACTTTTGGGTAATTTGGAAGTCTTGGTTAGGAATTGAAACTCATGGTTATAGTAGTGTTCATATAGAAAATATGCTCTGTTTAATTATGCCGTCTTCAGAAACACATTGTGGCATGGTGGAGAATAATATTTACAATTTTTTGGCAGTCTCATTTTCCTAAGCTCCCCAGTTCATTCTCTTTCCCCATGTATACATAATCTATGAAATATTCAGTGGGAGGAGAAACAATGTCCATATATACTTCCTAAGTTATATATGATGGTTGGTAACATTAACCACATATGTTAGTGATGTGTCTTCAAGCTTTATGGTTTCCTCTTTATCTCATTAAAATCCTAGGAGATCTGGTCCTGGTTACTTGGTTTTTAACATGAAACTGTTCATCTTTTGTTTTATTGTTTTTCCTGTAAGCTTGTTGAATGAGGGTGAGTTTATTCAAACCTTGTTTCTTTTTTTTTAAATAGGGTAGTCCAGAAAAGTTATCTAAGCTAATAACTCTTGCTTAGATTTCGCACTACTGTCTTAGCCAGTCGCCTTTTGCTTTCACTTTTGTTGCTCTTATGGACTATTTGTCGTAGCAGCCAGTGACTCCTCTGAAAAGCACGTCAGGTAATGTTACTATTTTTTTATTCGAAACTCTGCAAAGGCTTCCCCCCTCACTCAGAAAAATCAGAGAACTTAACAGAACTTACATGATCTTTTTTATCAACCCTCACCTCTTATTTCAGAGGCTTTTTTCTACCACTGTCTCCCACATTCCCTCCACAGTAGCCTCACTGACCATCTTCTTTGCATTTTGCGTGCACCAGGCATGCCTTTAACTTTAGTTGCCTTACATGCTGTTTCCTTTTGCCCAGATGTCCATATACTGGTCTTTTAAGTCTTTGCTCTCTCATTGCTGTATCATAGAGGCCATCCCTGAGTTTCCTATACACAGGGTGGGGCAAAAGTAGGTTTATAGTTTGTATGAAAAATAATACAGGAATAAACTCTGTTTTGCATACTCACAACTATAAACCTACTTTTGCTCCATCCTGTATAGGATAGAAAGGGAGCAATATCTCTTTCTATCACTCCCCCTTTTTTTTATCCTCTTTCCCTATTCTGTTTTTTTAATTCTACTTATCAACACCTGATATTATTTTTTGTCTTGATTACTCCCCATTAGAACGTGAGTTCCACAAAAGTGACTCAGAAGATGATTGGCTAGATTTGGGAAAGCAGAATGGTGGGAAATCCTTGGGACATCAGTCCCACTATGCTGGGGGTCAGGGCTCCGCAGCAGCAGACATTTGATCCTCGCTGGTTCCTTAGCCAGCCTTGAGGACTTGACTGCAGCATGACTGCCACTGTAGCACCTTTGCCATATCAAAGGAATTGGGCTTATTTTGATGACTTCTCGTCCTCCCCCTCCCTCCCTTCCCCCCACCCCGTCCCCCCACTCTGCCTTTGGGTAGGAAAATGGTTGAATAATATTCCAGTTGCAACTAGTACCTTTGACAAATCTTTGACAGTGAATTCTGGACATTAGCTAATGACCTATTCATTGTATCGGGTTGGCCAAAACGTCCCTAAAATAAAAGATACATTTTTCATTTTCACCAATAACTTTATTGATTTGGGTTTTTTGAGTATGTTGGCTATCCCCACGTGGTAAAACGTTGATTGTTCTCAATCAATGTCTCTGTCTGATTGCTGTCAGCTTCAGCTGCTCTGCCTGACTGTGGAGCACCGTCCAGTGGGAAACCTCCGGCACCAAACTTCGCAAACCACTTTTGACACATTCAGTCGTCACAGCACCTTCTCCAGACACTGCACAAATCCTTCTTTTTTGTATTTCAGTTGGGTTTTTACCTTTCTTGAAATAATAAAACATAATAGGCCAAAAATGTTGCTTATTTTCTTCTATCTTCAATATTGAAATGGCTACACACAAATCCACCAATTTTGATTTTTTTTAAAAATCCACGCTGATATGACAGCTGTCATAATACAGTCTAACAAATTGTTTAGAATGAAGTTAAAGACAACTAAATGCTACTAGGGCCATCTTACGGAAAAAACCCAACAAACTTTCTGGCCAACCCAGTATATACTGCAGTGGAGAGGGAAAAATACAGTCGTAAATTGGGGAATTGACTCATAATATGCCTTTTGCCCTTTTCCTCAATTAAGATAAAGTTCCAAAGCATTTTCCTCTTTTCAAACTAAGGAGAACCTCATTTCTTTTCTCATTTTGGAGATACTTTCATTAGAAGAGTCCTGAGTCAAAGAATTGGGACTTTCATATATTGAGTACTACTGAATAGACAACCCCAAAATAGAGATTTGAAGTATCTATTTGTATAAGATCTTTTTTCTCCCTACTTTCAAAGCCTGTTACTTACAACTAGATAAATTTTGATCCTCTGGCAAACGTGCTACATTAAGATTCAGCTTAAAGTCCTGGCTGGTGTGGCTCAGTGGATTGAGTGCCAGCCTGCAAACCAAAGGGTCGCAGTTTCAGTTCCCAGTAGGACACATGCTTGGGTTGCGGGCCAGGTCCCCAGTAGGGGGGATGCGAGAGGCAACCACACAGTGATGTTTCTCTCCCTCTTTTTCTCTCTTCCCCTCTCTAAAAATTAAAAAAAAAAAAAATTCAGCGTAAAATAAAAACCTCAGCTGAGTAAATGCCAAGTATGTAATAGGCACTTAATGTTTGTTAAATAAATTCTTTCTTACCAACCCGCTCTCCTTCTGTTTCATATTTTAAGAAATTGGAGCCTATGTATATACATGGTGAGACCTTGCTGCCTTCTATCTGGCAGGGATGATAGATGTTGGGGAAGTGAGGTGTAATTCAGGAATGGCACTATGAATTTGGTCTTTTGAGTCAGAAAGATTTGTATTTGAATCAGGCTTATGATTTTTGTTTTTAGTTATGACGTAGTAGACTTAACCTCTCTGAGTTTTTATTCCCTTGTTCGTTAGATTTGGATGATACTATTGAAATAGACTTGGCTATGATGAACATATGAGAATATCTGTGACATAATTTTCTTATTTCTTTTGTGGTTTGTGAATGTAGATGATCAACAAAGGTGTTGTCATTGAACTTTTTTTTTCTTATTCCCATCACTTGTCAGGCTTTTCCTAAAGAATCTTTGTAGTGTTTGTTTTCTTTTTCCCTGCTGCTACATTCTTGGATCTAGCTTACATGTTTTCCTTGGTTTGGATTTGCTATTTCTGATTTTTGCCTACTTGGTTTAATGTGAGGAAAAGAAAAAATGGCAAAGAGCTATGAGCTTCAATTTCAGTTTTTTCTCTCATGCTTGAGTATTATATTCTGTGCACACTACTTAGTGCAAAGTGATCCAGTTACAAGAAGAGTTGGGATATTTATCTTATTGATTACTGACCACCAGCTCTCCACCAACGGCATGCATTAGAATTCCTTGTGGAACTTTGAAAATTTACATTCCTGGGCCCCACTCTAGATGCTGATTGAATCAGCATCTCTGGGGTGGGGCCTGCATATTAATTTAATATTTCACTAGTGATTTTTATGAAAAACAGTTACGAACTGACTTACTGAAAGACCATCTCAAGCCAGTAAGGCAGAACACTTTTTATAAATATTATATTATTTATTATTAAATATTAGTTTTGATTATCTCACGTTCTTTCCCAAAATCCTTCAAGCACTTTTCTGTTACTAAGGAATAAAGTCAAAATGAAGCTTGGCATTCAAGATCCACTTATGGCCACCATAGTTTATCCTGTTTATTGTGGTTTTTTTACCATTTTTTTGATAACTATATTCCTAGAAGACTAAAATTGCAGTTTAGCATTAATTTCAACTACCTGTTTCTCTTGCTATGATATAGAAGTCCTGTTTTCTTCTCCCTTTCCTTGATCTCTAACAACTGCTTCTACAGTCTACCTGAAAAAGCACACTTTTCTGCATAAACTTTCCCCAGTGCCCTCAAGCTAGAAGTCACTTTCCTTCTTTTAACTCTAAAATACTTATGTGCTTTATTTTTGCACTAATCCCTGATCATATTTATCTCCAGATACCTTTCATCTCTACTAAGAACTTTAAACTTATTGATGACATTCTCTTTGTGTTCCACCACCACTCACTCAGTAGAATGGTACTTTGTGCATAATATGTGCTAAGTTCCCTACCCCCACTTCTGATTTGGGGAAACCTTATTTTCATTTTTTAGTATTTAGTGAAGTTTATAAAAATGCTTCTGATATGTTAACCTAGTGTTAAGTCATTTCCATAAAAATGTAGTTTCTTATTTTTCTTCTTAGACTCTAGACCTAGCTTTTGACAGGCGTATTCTTGTTTACAACTTGTGCTTTGTGATAAATATAGGATTCAGAGATGTCAGGCCAGTTTTACCTCTTGTATTGTTTGCCAGACATGGTAATTGTTTGGAGATGACAGTTCTCCATGGGTCTCTCACATGTTATGCATGTCTTACAAGAAGAGGTACTGTCTGATTGCCTTTTTTCTAGACTACATTTTTTTCAAGGAGATTTATATAGTGAGCAGCCTTGGAAGGTACAGATATTGGTTCCAGAGCAAAGGGCAAGTTTGCTTACTGTTTAGTTATAATAAAAATACACCCACCCCCCACATATGAAAGGATGTTCAACATCACTAATCATCAGAGAAATGCAAATTAAAACACAATGAGATGTCATCTCAAACCTATCAGAGTGGCTACCATCAATAAATCAACAAACAGCAGGTGTTGGTGAGGATGTAGAGAAAAGAACTCTCGTGCACTGTTGGCTGGGAACACAGACTGTGTAGCCACTATGTAAAATAGTATGGAGGTTCCTCAAAAAAATTAAAAATGGAGCTGCCTTGTGACCCAACAATTCCACTTCTGGGTATATATCCAAAGAAATTTAAAACATGAATTCTAAAAGAGATATGCATCCCTGTGTTCACTGCAGCATTATTTATAGTAGCCAAATACGGAAACAACCCAAGTGCCCATTAGTAACTGACAAGTGGATAAAAGTGGTATGTATACATATATACAATACAATATTACTCAACCATAAAAAATAATGAAATCTTACCATTTGCAACAGCATGGATGGACCTACAGGGTATTGTGCTCAGTGAAATAAGTCAGATAAAGACAAATATAATATGATTTCATTTATATGCAGAATCTAAAGAACAAAATAAATGAAGAAAGTAGAAACAGGCTGCTAGATACAGAGAACAAACTGAGGGTTGCCAGATGAGAGGGGGATTAGGGGATTGGGTGATTCACCTTTTGGTGAAGGGGTTAAGAAGTACAGATTGGTAGTTACAGAATAGTCACAGGGATGTAAAGTACAACATAGGGAATATAGTTAATAATATTGTAATAACTGTGTATGTTGCCAGGTGGGTACTTGAAATATTGGGGGCTTACTTTGTAAATTACATGATTGTTTTACCACTGTTGTCTTGCATATTGAATGTCAACTGTAACTGAAAATAAAATTAAAAAATAATAGTCTCCCCCCAGAGCATGTTTGCTCAGTTCAGTATAGTCAAGGTAACATCACTGTCTAGAGCAGAGGACAGGTGTATTTTTGCCCATTATAAAAGACTTGAGTTCCTTAACCTCAGGATTTCCATCCTGTAACATAATCCCCTACATGTACAATTGTTACCTGGCCCTCTGTGTGTAACTGTATTGGGAATTGGGGGCTTCCAGGACTGTCACAGAGCTGACATTGGCTACTGCTATTTTTGTGAGTAATAAAAGTTCTTTGTCTCTGGCTTAGGAGTCTTGGATCTTTCTCCAACACCCATGAAACTGGCAGGGTAATTTGTTACATTTCAAGTAGGATAAAATCCTAGATTCTTTACAGTTCTTGACAGTAATATTTAAGCCACTCTTTTCAGAACTGCAGAACGGGCTCTTCTATAAGTAATTGTTAGTAAATCAATCTAAATTAAACCTGGGTCTTTGGAAAGTTACTTGAATGAGTCTAAAATTCAGGTCCGTGGTGACTATATACTGTGTTCTCTTTTCCCCCTATTTTTTTACCCACAAAACCAAATTTATTTATTCAAGTTTAAGGACTGTTACTCTGAGATTACCCCTCTACCAAATGATGATGTTAACAGTGATCTCTCTCTCTTTTCCCAAAATAAAAGCATTGCTATTTTATTTCGATGAGTGACACCGACAAATGTGTTTGTTTAAAGCTGAAGCTTGGAATGTATCTTGTCTTCAAAGGAGAAATGGGGTGTTTGGGAGGACATTTTTAAAAAATTGGTATGACATAATTTTAATGGTAAGTATTCTAATAAGTGAGATAAATAACAAAACATAATATGTTTGATAGTGACAAATGTTAAGAAAAAAAGGAAGACAGGACAGTATTGAAATTTTAGGTGATGCTGGTTAGGGAAGGCCTCACCGAGGTGACCTTTGAGTAAAGAACTGAACTAAGTAAGGAGACTAGCCATTCACCTATGTGAAGGGTAAGCACCCTGGGTAGAGCAAACAGCAAGTGCAGAGGCTCTGCAGCGGAGTGTGCCCAGTGCAAGACTTTGAAGAGCCTGCTTGTTACGCTTTGAAGACGTGTGTTGAGAGGGTTGTAGTGTTGCCCTTTGTCTTAGTTCTCTTTCTGTGCTTCAATTAGAATACTTGCTTTTAGGTTTATATATTAGTTACTTCTTCACTTGTGGAGTGGGATTTCTTGCTTTAAATATAATTTTGGAAACTATTGAATTAGATAACATTTTGCAGTATTCTCTAGTTTTCATTGACGGTCTTTTATAAGCACCCATTTTTCAACATTTAATGTAAGTCCCGCATCAGCTTGTTGGTTTTTTCTTTTTAATTCAACAGGTATTTGAGGGCTGATACAGACCTTATTTTACATGATCCCACATGGATTATATTATTTCTGTTTCTGTTGAAGAGGCTGAGACAGCCTGAAGTAGTTAGAAAATAATCTAAGATAGCATACCAACTAAAACCTCCCTAGCCAAGGTCACTAATTTTCAACTTTTGATCTTCAAAAATGAACACAAATCATTTCTTCCTTGAAATTCCATCTGGTAATACCATTTCTGTCTAAAGGATTCCTCTTTCTTTGGGTTTTTGCCTTGACTGCCAGTGCTTCTCACTGTCCTTAATCTCTTTGGATACTCTGATCTACTTAATGGCTTCAGTTGCCGTTTATATCTTCTTGATTGTCATATCAGAATTTCTAGTCTACATCTCACTTTTGAGCTTTAAGCAGTTGTAATAACTTGGCTTCTGACATGCATTTTAACAGCCAGTGGATAATATGGGTTCAGATATTTAAAGCAAATTTATATCTTTTCCCTGCAGAGGAAGAAGGACTTATTCTTCCTCTCTTTATTTTGGTAAACAGTGTGCTTGTCCAGTTGGTTATGCCGGAATCTTTCTTTTGATGCCCACTAGTGAAAGACCATCAGTAACACACCCATAGGTAAACACAGTTGGGTTTATCAATGCTTTCTGCAAAAAGAGAAGCCACATGCCATGGGGAACCATGGAGTGGCACAGTAAGGCCATGCTGGACAGAGGATTTGGGCTTTTGTTAGATGATTTTGGGGAGGATTCAGGGAAATGGGGGTTTGCTCTGGATTGGGTGCTTTCAAGAAGTGGGAATAATTCTTTGATTGGATATCTTAATAAATCTTATCTAGGAGATGAAAATAACAGGGTCAGGCTAAAACTGTACTTGGTAAAGAAGCAATAGTTCCAGTTAGCTCAGATTTGTTGTTTGTTTGTTTTTGGACAGAGACCTTGCTTTTGTCTGTACTTGGACTCAGACAGACTTAGTTTAGCATTACTCCAATAATGGTCACAAAGGACCTTCCTTATCTGCTATTGATAATCTGTGACATTCTGTTTGATAGAAATACATCACAACCCAACTGTCAGTACTGGGCCACCTTCTAGCTGTGAGGGAGTGGTTTTGCTCTCTCACTTATTTGGAATAAGTGTAAAATATTAGGTATCATTTGGACAGTGGGAAGGTGGATGAAGAGAGTTTTAGACAAGATGTATGGACAAAGAATGTACATGATATTGGTTGTTTATGTGTGAGAAGCGGTAAAAAACTTATTCTCTTTGAAGTAATCAGTAGGCTCTAGTGTTGTATTGAGACAGATTCCTAGTTTGTTTATTCCTTACCAGGGAAGGAGGGTTAAGAGGGTGGCATTTTGTATCAATCACATATGTAGCTTTTTAAAGCTAAATGTTGGCATACTTAAAATGTACCAGGACTTATATAGCTTCTTTTAATCCATTACTTGGGTAAACTGAGGTAGAAATGAAGGATACATATCCCTGGGGTTGGGAATAAGAACCAAACTGGAGATGGAAGTGGGACTAGTAGCGTAGACCATGACATTTAAGAATATGAATTTCAGTGAAAGAGTTTGGGTTTGATTCTTGCCCCCTCGTCATAATTAATAGTTAGTTGTATGACCTTGAGTAAGTCACTTAACCCCTTAGAACCTCTGTATTTTACAGGTTTAAATGGACAATAATCATACAAGCCTCACAGGGTTGGTGATACTTGGTAAGCACTCAGTATACAACAGCTGTTGTTACTGCTTTTCTTTTACTGGCCATGTGACTTTGGACAAATCACAGAACTCCTCAGAACCTCAGTTCTGACATCACTTTGCAGGATTGGCATAAGAATCAAGAAGTATACATGGAAGCATTTTAGAAACAGAAAACGCTTTACAAATATAAATATTAATGTTTAATATATTTCCTTTCTAATGTTTGAATTTACTTGACAGGTAAAGGACTGTGGTTGGGTTGTAATGTTTAGTACCAAATTATACAGGCTCTTGATTGTTAGGATGAAAAATTTAAATTTGATGCTCTGGGCTTTAGAAATCCAGCTACCAGATAGACTTCAAAGCAAGGCAAGGAGATGACAAAAGTGGTGGCATAGAACACTTGGTGGAATTGGAGAGGGACACCCTAGAGGTTCAAAGGCCAGATTTAGGAAGTTGTTTCATGCTAAATAATGGTAGTCTTGATTAGTGAAATGACAATATACGTGAAAAATCATGGATATGTCTAAGGAATTACTACAATTTAGTTATAGGTTGAATGTGAGGGATATAGAAATAAAAACAGTAAAGACTTCTTGAACTTTAATTTTCAAAATAATTGGTTAAATTCCTTTAGATATAAATGGTTAATAAGTTCAAAAAATAGCTTTATAAAAATGTACAGGATGACTAGAAACTTGGTGTCAGATATTGGCAAAATTTATGTACAAAAAGAAGGCTTTTCGGAAAGTGTACAGGTTTCACTGGTAAGCTGTAAAAAATTTGGTTTCAAGTTAAAATAGGACGCCCCAGCTGGTGTGGCTCAGTGGATTGAGTGCCGGCCTGTGAACCAAAGGGTCACCAGTTTGAATCCCAGTCAGGGCACATTCCTGGGCTGCAGGCCAGGTCCCCAGTAGGGGGCGTGTGAGAGGCAACCACATATTGATGTTTCTCTTTTCTCCTTCCCTTTTCCTCTCTCTAAAAATAAATAAATAAAATCTTTTAAAAAATAGATATAAGTTTGTTAGAAATATGATTAAAAACTGCTATACTGCATTTGGGGTTAGACATTAGTTTGAAATGCATCAAAAGAGAGATGGATAGAAATGTGATAAATCAAATATAGCAAAATGTTGATGTTACAATCTTGATGTTGGGCAGCTGGATGTTCATTGTGAAACTCTTTCAACTTCTCTGTATATTCTAAAGTTTTAATAATAACATGTTAGAGGAGTTGTGGAGCTACAAACAGTTTGCTAAAGACGAGTCTTGAGAATTTCTCTTCCCTGACCTGAGACTTATTTTCTCCATAGGAACTTTCCGCTGCACTTTTTGCGACACAGAGGTAGAAGAAGATGAATCAGCAATGCCCAAAAAAGATGCACGCACACTTTTGGCAAGGTTTAATGAACAAATTGAACCCATTTATGCTTTGCTTCGGGAGACAGAGGATGTGAACTTGGCCTATGAAATACTTGAGCCGGAACCGACAGAAATACCAGCCCTGAAACAGAGGTGAGGGTAGTCCCTGTGCTCAGGAACAATTTTAAGCTTGCCTTTGTTTTAACTACCTGTACTTTGAAGAGAAAGAGTGGGTAATTAATTTACCAGGAGACTACAGACTAATGTTTCATAGACTGTGAGCTCTGTCACACTTGTCTTACTAACTTTTGCCTGTGATGAAGTTTGTACCGAATGCAGAACACTGTGGACCTTAGGCAAAAATCTTTAAATAGTCAGTTTGACTTCAGGTACTCACCCTGCCTAGGCCTGCTGCAACTCAGCCAGCTGTTGGCTAATCCTAAATTAGCTGTGCCTCTTGGGGATATTTGAATTTTCCCAGCCAAGTTCTGAAGGCTGAAGTTCTTTAAGGAATACAGCATTTGCTTTTTTGTTTTTGAAGCACATTAACAACACCTTTTTTTACCTGCCTCAGTTTTCAGTGCAACTTCCTTCAAAGTGAGGTAGGTGTTACCTAAGGGTTAGTACTTCTTACCATGGCCTCCTAATTTTTTTTTAGTGTACCCTAATATTTGAATTTGCGGAAGTAACCTTAGTTTTGTGTAAATGAGAATTGGGCTCAGCAAGTGTTCTTTTACTCTATCCCTGTTCGTTTTCCTTCTAATGTCAAACTAAGGAAAAAGCTAAGAGCTTAGATTTTATATCCTTTCATGGAACCCAGTAGTCCCCGAGTTGTAACTGTATTGTTTTTTAGAGCACACTTAGCATCTTATACCCTCTGGTACCAGTGTTATGGAAAAGCCAGTTCTGGGCAGTTCCTGAGCAAACTATGTTTCTTTTGGGTGGTTAAAAACGATGCAGTTGTACAGAAAGCCTTGTATTTGTACAAGTTACAAATTTTCTACTCTAGCAATGTGGGTCAGTTAGGCAGCCTTTATGTGTGATAATTGAAAACTGAACCAGAAGTTTCAACAATAAGAAAAACCTCTTTAGCATGACCAGAATTCTTGAGGAGTACAGTTCAGAACATCCTCAAGAATCTAGATTTCTCCCATGTTTATAATCTGCCGAATTCATCCTGTTGATTGTCTTGTTGGGAGCACAAGGGGAGCTAGCCTAAGATAGTTGTGTTTTTGTAGGTATCACATGTAGATAAAATTCTCCAAATGCAGAAAAATGGACCATCCCTTTCTGTGTCTTATTTTAAGATTGAAGAAGACTTTCCCAGAGGGCAGCCTTCTTCCTACCTTATCCCCTAGTGTCTCACTGGCCAGGATTACTTTATATGCTTATTTCTAAACCAGCATCTGGCCAAGGGTTATGAGATCACATGGTTGGTGCTTAGATAGTTAAGGTTTACCTCCCAGGGCTGGGGAAAGTCCCAGAGTCCTCTGGAGCAAATGACCATCAGTATTTGAATGAAATCAGTAGGCAAAGGAGAGGAGCCACAGTTGGTGTGGGCCAATATCATCCACATCACAGGCAGCCTCAAATTTCTGTTACTGGTCATTTGGTCTCTTATCAAGAGTTTATTTTTTATATCTTTTTCTATCTACGTAAGCAGTACTGTAGCCCTAGCATAGAAACCTATGAGGCATAGTAACTTTATAAAAATACATACTCTTCTAAGCCTGTGGGTTATTTCAGGTTGAAGTATGCTTTGGCGTTCTCTCTGGTTGCCTTCTACACAATATAATACTATCCATGAATTATTCTTGTTTCCTCTTCTAAGTATAGTTATTTTCCTATTTATCAAGATGTTTTCCTACTACAGTAGAATTCTTTTACCGTCACTACTGGCATCCTGCCTCTAATGTTCCCACCTACCACCATCCATCTCCCATTCCAGGTTTTTATTTCGATGTCCCTTGCTCCATGATGGAGACCAGCCTGAGTCGTACAGTGATGCTAGAGGCCCGAGCAACCCACTGTGTCAAATAACCTGGCTTCTCACTAGGAATGATGATGGCTCCAGGGATGAAGAAAAATCAGGAAATAGAGGAAATAAACTGATCAAGAAAGAAGCTATCCAACAGTCTGGTCACTAGGAAAGAAAGAGTGAATAGAGGCAGGGAAAAGACATAGAAGGGAGTACCTAGAGGTGCCAGCCAGAACAAAGTACAATTACTTTCATGAAGTCAGGAGAAAGACTGTTGGAGCTAGGTTAAGGTGTTAACCTGGCTGAGAGGGCTTCACCAAGCATTTGATAAGCTCTACTGCCTGCATATAACAGCTTGGAAGTGGTCATTGATTTAGCCTTTTTATACTATAGGATCTGTTTCAGAGCATAACAGATCTGTAATAGCCATCCTGCCCCAAATGCAAGAAAAGAAACTACAGTAGAGTGGAGTGGGAACTTGGAGATGATAGTGGTTCATTGATGATTTTTTAAAAAATAAGTGGCATCATTGTTAGTTTGGTTACTGATCTGTAGTCAGTTACATTCTAGCTTATCCCTAGATCAGGCACCAGAAGCTGCCTCTGCAGAATTAGCAGACTTAAACCAAGAGTTGATAGACAGTTCCAGCTTTTCAGCAAGTCTTTCTTACAGGCAATTCCTTGCCTGTAGCCTCTCTTTTTCCATCATTTTTCAAACATTCATCTTAAAGATATTTAAATTTTCAGTTTGAAACAATATTTCACCCCCACTCCTGAGCAAGAGTTATATCTTTTTAAAATTCTAAAATTTCTTTTTTTTAAAAAAGATTTAATTTATTTAATTTTAGATAGAAGGAAAGGGAGGGAGAAAGAGGGAGAGAAACATCAATGTGTGGTTACCTCTCGCGCACCACCCCCTGCTGGGGACCTGACCTGCAACCCAGGCATGTGCCCTGACTGGGGAATCGAACCGGAAACCCTTTGGTTTGCAGACCGACACTCAAGCCACTGAACTACACCAGCCGGGGATAATTGTCCTGTTCTTTTTCCCCACTTTTCTTTTAGTTCTCTACTCAAAGCACTGAATATTTCTTGACCTTCAGCATTAATGCTAAAGATAGAGCATAGATGAAAGCTGTGAGTTCAAGATTATATAAAGAGAAACAGTAGCTTCAGAGAGAGTGAATGAATCATTTAAGAGTCTGGATGAAGGAGAAACAGAAAAGGACAGGGCTGTAGTTGGTCAGGTCAGAGTTAGAGAAACATTGAATATATGGGGAGAGAGAGAAAAGGCATATGGCTAGCTCAGGGAGACACATTTAGGGGCAGACAGGCATGCAGAGTAGGCTCACTACAACAAGATAAGGATGTTGGCTGAGGATAGAAGAGACATTCAAAGGAGTCACTGAGTGAGAGAGACAACTGGGTGAGGGAAGAGAGACTTGGAAGTAAAACGAGCACATAAACATACTAACACAGATCACATCAAGGGAGAAGAAAAGAGGAAGAAAAGTGAATGCTTGAAGGAGACTAAAATTCAAAAACCCAATTTGCACCAGAGTAAGCAGAGTCAGATTATAATGATGGCAGAGACACAGCCTTTTAGAAGACATCAGAGCAGGTAGAAGATTGAAAGAGATTGACTAGGGACAGATAAGGATTAAATTGAGACAAACATAGTAAATAGTGCAAAAAATAACATTAGATAAATGCAGAAAGGAAAGGGAGAGAGAAACCAGTTATTTGCAACTGTAGTAGACTTTACAGTATAGTAAGACAAATAGATTGGGTACAGAAAGATACCTAATAAGCCTGGACTCAGAGTGGGACAGCATATGACTGGTATAAAGGCTATGGGAAAGAAAGTTTATAGCAGCCCTGGGTATAGCTAGAGGCAATAGCTGGCAGACTCAGCTTAAGTGACTGAATCAGCTTGAATTGGACAGCTGGAAAGAAGGCATTTTTGTGTAACAAAAATGGCAGTGGGCCTGTAGACAGCCAGAGAAAAGAACAGGAGGGATGGGATAAGCTCAAGATTACCTCCAAAATATGGTCAGAAACAGAGTGTTGTGAGGGAGAGATATAATGAGCCTGTGAGATACACTGACGGAGATAACCATCAAAGAAACTCCAACTAAGCATGAGGCAAAAAGCTCAAGTAGATATAAGTGGGCCTGGGAGGAGATGAAGAGCAATGGAATAAGCAGAAGTGAAGTAGAATCAAAGAAGAAAAAGTAGTGAATGGCTCATGAGAGAGAAGTGGTACAGGATGTAAAGACAAGTGAAGGAGTATTGAGTAGGCTTAAAATGAGACAGGACTCCACACTAGACAACTAGACAACAGTTCAGGTTCCTTGGAAAACATTTAGAGAAAAATGGGAGAGAAATAAAGGAGAAACATGGGGCCAAAAGAGTCAGTCAGTGGACACTGAAAGGAACACAACAAAAGGTATGGAGAAAGGTACATGGAAGGTATACATGGGAGAGATTTTTGCCAGACTAGTGTCTTTTAAATGTATTATGCCACCGTACCGTTCTCCCCTCTTCCTAAGTAGATTTATTGCAATATATTAAACTATAAAACCTCAGTCATTTATGTATACCAGATGATCTGATCCACTGTTTGAGGAACTTAAATATAAATATGTTGTGTTCTTATAACCCATGCAACTTTCACTGTGAGATATAAGAACAGTTTCTCAGAATTGTTAAAGCTTGTGTAGACGATTGCTAGATAGCATCTATTCAGTAACCACCTGTGCAGCTGCCCTCCTTTTCCAACACCATGACTTTAATACTTTTTGCCTGTCCTCCTTTAATCTTTTTATATAGCAAGGACCGTGCAGCAACTACTGCTGGAGCTGCTGGCCTGGCAGGTGGGCACCACCGGGAAGCGTGGACCAGCAAAGGTCCCTCTTATGAGGACTTATATACTCAGAATGTTGTCATTAACATGGATGACCAAGAAGATCTTCATCGAACCTCACTGGAGGGGAAATCTGCCAAAGAGAGACCCATTTGGTTGAGAGAGAGCACTGTCCAAGGAGCATATAGTTCTGAAGAGATGAAGGAAGGTAAGAGAAGTCATTAAAATAAGCATGTCTGGGTTCAGTAGAAAATAAGTTTGATTTAGTGGGAAATTGCCTGGTAATTCTTAGTTTTATTGGTAATCTACCATATCTGTTTTCCAAAACAATTGCATTATAGCAGGAAGTAAGAAATTAGGCAGTAAGCATTAAAACCAAACAATACACTTGCATTATTCTTTGACTTAGTTAAAGAAACAAGTAGACAGCTTTTCAACCTATCTGTCTTTATTTTTAATTGAGCTAAAATTGCTATATAGCATTATATGTTTCATGTGTATAACATTATAATTCTACATCTGTATATACTACAAAGTGATCACCACCAAAATCTGGTTCCCCCCTTTTCACCATACAGTTGACCTCCTTCACCTATTTTGTCCATTCCTTAACCTCCTTCTACTCTGGCAGGAAACTGCCAATTTCTGTATTTATCAGTTTTATTCATTCATTCATTCATTCATTCATTCATTTTTTAAGATTTCTCATATGAGCGAACTCATACAGTATTTGTCTTTCCCCACGTTGTTGCAGATGGCAAGATTTCATTCTTTTTTATGGCTGAATAGTATTTCATTATGTATCTAAACCACATCTCTATCCATTCATCTGTTGGTGGATACTTAGGTTGTCTTAATTTCTTGGCTGTTATAAATAATGCTGCAATGAACATAGGAGTGGATATAGCTTTATTCCTTTTTATTGACTTTATTGGGGTGACACTGGTTAATAAAATCACATAGGTTTCAGGTGCACAATTCTATAATATGCCATCTGTACACTGTATTTACCACCCCAAGTCTCTGTCCATCACCATTTATTCCCCCTAAACCCTCCTCAATCTCCTCTCATCCCCCTTCCCGTATATCATTTTGAATTAATATTTTTGTATTCTTTGGATAAATACCCAGAGTGGAATAGCTGAATCATGTGGTAGTTCTAGTCTTAATTTCTTGAGGACTGTCCATACTGTTCTCCATAGTAGGTGCACCAATTTACATTTCCACCTACAGTGTACTGGGTTCCCTTTTATCTTCATGCCCTCCAAGACCTGTTGTTTGTCTTTTTGGTACTAGCCATCCATACAGGTGTGAGGTGATGCCTCATTGTGGCTTTGATGTACATTTCCCTAATTATTAGTGAAGTTGAACA
Organism: Mormoops blainvillei; assembly: GCA_004026545.1. NCBI lineage: Eukaryota > Metazoa > Chordata > Mammalia > Chiroptera > Mormoopidae > Mormoops > Mormoops blainvillei. The sequence continues at coordinate 59,038 of PVJD01007482.1, forward strand.
TATTTTTATTTCCCTGTTGGCCATCTGTATGTCTTTGGAAAAATGTCTGTTCAGTTCCTCTGCCCATTTTTTAATCAGATTGTTTGTTCTTTTGTGGTCGAGCTGTATGAATTCTTTAGACATTTGCGTGTTAACTCCTTGTTGGATGTATGATTTGCAGATATATTCTCCCATAGTAGGTTACCTGTTCATTTGGATGATTTACTTCACTGTGCAAAAGCTTTTTACTTTGATGTAGTCCCATTTGTTTTTGCTTTTATTTCTATTGCATTTGGAGTCAGATCCATGAAAACATTGTTCAGACTGATGTTACGGAGCTCACTATCTATGTTTTCTTCTAGAAAGTTTATGGTTTCAAATCTTATGTTCAAACCATTAACTCATTTTGAGTTAATTTTTACGTGTGGTGTAAGATAGTGGTCTAGTTTTATTCACATGTGCCTGCTTAGTTTTCCCAACACCATTGTTTGAAGAAACTGTTCTTTCCACATTGTATGTTTTTTACTCCTTTGTCATAAGTTAATTGTCCATATATGAGTGGGTTTATTTCTGGGCTCTGGATTTGTTTAATTGATCTGTGTATTTGTTTTTGTGCCAACACTATATCATTTTGATTACTGTGGCTTTGTAGGTAGTTTGAGATCGGGGGGATACCTGATAACTCCAACTTTGTTCTTCTTTCTCCAGATTGCTTTGTTATTCAGGATTTTTTTATGGTTCTGTGCAGATTTTGCAATTATTTGTCCTAGTTCTGTGAAAAATGCCTTTGGAAGATTAATAGGGGTTGCACTGAATATGTAGATTTTTTTTGGTATATTTTATTGATTATGCTATGACAGTTATCCCATTTTTTTCCCCACTTTATCCCCTCCACCCTCTGCCCTATCCCATCATCCCCCACTCCCCTGTAGTTCATGCCTATGGGTTGTACATACCAGTTCTTTGGCTTCTCAATTTTCTGTACTATTCTTAACCTCCCCCTGTCTATTTTGTTTTGTTTTCTCAACATTTTCCCACCATGACTTTCCCCAGGCCCAAACACCCCCACCTCCCACCCTCAATTCTTCCCCCATTTAGCTTTTTCAATGGGTCCTTCATGCATGTTCCTTGTTGACTCTTCCTCTTCTTTTCCCCCATTATCCCCCTTCCTCCCCCGCTCTGGTTACTGTCAGTTTGCTTTTCATTTCAGTGTTACTGGTTATATTTTGCTTACTTGTTTATTTTGTTAATTTGGTTCCACTAATAGGTGAGATCATATGGTATCTGTCTTTGACCGCCTGGCTTATTTCACTAAGCATAATGCACTTCAGTTCCATCCATGCTGTTGCAGAGGGTACTAGCTCTTTCTTTATTTCTGCTGCATAGTATTCCATTGTGTAAATGTACCACAGTTTTTGGACCCATTCATTTATTGTTGGGCACTTAGGTTGCTTCCAGTTCTTGGCTATTATAAATTGTGCTGCTATAAACATTGGAGTACACAGGTTCTTTTGAATTGATGTTTCCAGATTTTTAGGGTATAATCCCAGCAGCAGAATTGCCGGGTCAAAAGGCAGTTCCATTTCTAGTTTTTTGAGGAAATTCCTTACTGTTTTCCACAGTGGCTGCACCAGTCTGCATTCCCACAAAGTGCACCTGGGGTTTCCTTTTCTCCACATCCTCACCAGCACTTGTTGTTTGTTGTTTATTATGGCCATTCTGACTGGTGTGAAGTGGTATCTCATTGTGGTTTTAATTTACATCTCTCTGATGGCTAGTGATGCTGAGCATCCTTTGACATGTCTCTGTGTCTTTGTGTGTGTATGTCCTCCTTGGAGAAGTGTTTGTTCAGAATATTTGCCCATTTTTTAAATTGGGTTGTTTGTCTTCCTGGTATGAAGTCATGTGAGTTCTTTATATATTTTGGAGATCAAACTGTTGTCCGAGGTATCACTGACAAATATGTTTTCCCATACAGTTGGTTCCCTTTTCATTTTGTTGATGTTTTCTTTAGCTGTGCAGAAGATTTTTAATTTGATATAGTTCTATTTGTTTATTCTTTCCTTTATATCCCATGCCCAAGGGAATGTATCGGTGAAAATATTGCTGTGTGGAGTATCTAAAATGTTCCTGCCCATGTTCTCTCAGACTTTTATGGTGTTGTGACACATATTTAAGTCTTTTATCCATTTCCAGTTTATTTTTGTGTGTGGTGTAAGTTGGTGGTCAAATTTCGTTTTTGTGCATGTATTTGTCCAGATCTCCCAACACCATTTGTTGAAGATACCATTTTTACTCCATTTTATGCTTCTGCCCCCTTTGTCGAATATTAATTGGCCACAGAGACATGAGTCTATTTCTGGGCTCTCTGTTCTGTTCCATTGATCTATGTGTCTGTTCTTATGCCAGTACCAGACACTTTTGATTACAGTGGCCTTATAATATAGTTTGATGTCAGGTATTGTGATACCTCCTACTTTGTTTTTCTTTCACAAAATTGCTGAAGCTATTTGGGGTAATTTATGGTCCCACATAAATTTCGGAAATGTTTGTTCTATGTCTGTGAAGTATGTCATTGGTATTTTAATAGGGATTGCATTGAATCTATAAATTGCTTAGGGTAGTATGGACATTTTGATGATGTTAACTCTTCCAATCCATGAACATGATATATGCTTCCATTTCTTTGTGTCTTCCTTAATTTCTTTCTTCAGGATTGTGTAGTTTTCTGAGTAGAGGTCTTTTACCTCCTTAGTTAATTTCTAGGTACTTTATTTCTCTTGTTGCTATAGTAAATAGGATCTTTTTCCTGATTTCTGGTTCTAATGTATTTCATTGTTGGTGTACAAAAATGCCTTCAATTTCTGAAGATTGACTTTGTATCCTCCTGTTTTGCCAAATTCACTTATTAGTTCAAGTAGCTTTCTGGTGGAGTGTATAGGGTTTTCTATGTTCACTATCATGTCACCTGCAAACAATGATAGTTTTACTTCCTCCTTTCCAATTTGGATGCCTTTTATTTCTTTTTCTTGTCTGATGGTTGTGGCTAGGACTTCTAATACCTTGTAGAATAGAAGTGGTGAAAGCGAACATCCTTGTTTTGTACCTGATCTTAGTGGGAAAGCTTTTGGGGTGTTGCCCATTGAGTATGTTGGCTGTAGGTCTTTCATATATGGCCTTTATTATGCTGAGGTATGCCCACTTTATTCCCACTTTGCTAAGAGTTTTTATCATAAATGGGTGCCATACCTTATCAAATGCTTTTTCCCCATCTATTGATATGATTATGTGATTTTGTCTTTCCTTTTATTTATGTGATGTATTACGTTATTAATTTGTGAATATTGTACCATCCTTGCATCCCTGGGATGAATCCCACTTGATCATGGTGTGTGATCTTTTCAATGTATTGGTGGATGCAGTTTGTCAATATTTTGTTGAGGATATTAGCGTTTTTGTTCATCAGCAATATTGGCCTGTAGTTTTCTTTCTTTGTTGTGTCTTTATCTGGTTTTGGGGTTTGGATGATGCTGGCCTCATAAAAAGGATTTGGGAGTCTTCTCTCTTCTTGCATTTTTTGGAGTTGTCTGAAAAGGACAGGGGTTAGCTCTTCTTAAATGTTTTGTAAAATTCTCCTGTGAAACCATATGGTCCAGGGCTTTTGTCTGCTGTGAGTTTTTTGATTACTGCTTGGATTTCACGAGCTCTTATTGGTCTGTTCAAGCTTTCTGCTTCTTCTTCATTCAGTTTCAGAAGATTATATTTTTCTAGAAATTTGTCCACTACACCCAAGTTTTCAAATTTGTTGGCATTTCCTTGTTCGGAGTAATTTCTTACAACCCTATGTATTTCTGTGGTATCAGTTGTAATCTCCTCTTTCATTCCTGATTTTATTTGTGCCCTCTGCCTCTTTTTCTTGATGACCTTGCTTAAAGGCTTGTTGATTTTGTTTATCTTTTAAAAGAACTAGCTCCTGGATTTATTGATCCTTGCATTGTTCTTTTAGTCTCTACGTCACCCAGTTCTGCTCTAATCTTAATTATGTCCTTCCTTCTACTTGCCTTGGGCTTTGTTTGTTGTTGTTTCTCCAGGTCCTATAGTTGTAGGGTTAGGTTGTTTATTTGAAATGTTTCTATCTTTATTAGGTAGGCCTGTATTGCTATGAACTTTCCTCTCAGGACTGCCTTTGCTGTGTGCCATAGGTTTTGGACTGTTGTATGTTCATTTTCATTTGTTTCCAGAATTTTTTTTATTTCTTCTTTGATCTCATTATTGACCCATTCATTGTTTAATAGCATGCTATTCAGTCTCCATGAGTTTGAAAGTTTTTGAGTTTTTTCTTGAGGTTGGGGTCTAGTTACCCTTGTCATCTGAGAAGATGGTTCTTATGATTTCAGTTTTCTTAAATTTGCTGAGGCTTGTTTTGTCTCCTGTCATGTGGTATACCTTTGAAAATGTTCCATGTGCATTTGAAAAGAATGTGTAGTTTGCTTCTTTGGGATGAAAGGTTCTATATATATCAGGTAGGTCCGTTTGATCTAATGCGTCGTTCAGTTCCTCAATATCCTTGCTGATACTTTGTTTGCATCCAAACTTTCCATTGTTGACAGTGGGGCATTAAAATCCCCTACTATAAGTGTGTTTCTGTCTATATCTTTCTTGAAGTCCTCCAGGAGTTTCTTTATATATTTGGGTGCTCCTATGTTGGGAGCATGTAGGTTTACAATGTTTATGTCTTCTTGATGGATCCTTCCTTTGAGTATTATGAAATGTCTCTTTTTATAGCCTTTGTTTTGAAGTCCATTTTGTATGATATAAGTATTGGTACCCCGGCTTTCTTTTTCTTGTTCATTTGCTTGAAATATTTTTCCAACCCTTCACTTTCAGTGTGTGTATGTCTTTTGTTCTGAAGTGGGTCTCTTATAGGCAGCATATGCGCAGGTCATGTTTTCTTATCCATTCAGCTACTCTGTGTCTTTTAACTGGAGCATTTAATCCATTTACATTTAAAGTTATTATCGATAGGTACTTATTCATTTTTTTCTGTTTGTGCCTATTTTCCTCCCTCTCTCACTCTTTTTCTTCATCTTCATAAAGCATTCCCTAAAGACATTATCTTGGAATGCTGGTTTGATAGAGGTATATTCTTTTAGGCTACTTTTGTCTGGGAAACTCCTTATTTCGCCTTCCATTTTAATTGAGAGCCTTGCTGGGTATTGTATTCTTGATTGCAGATATTTGCTTTTCATTACTTGGAATGTTTGTTGCCATTCCCTTCTGGCTTGTGTTTCTGTTGAGAAATCAGCTGCTAGCCTTATGGGGCGCCCTTGTATGTTACTTCCTGTTTCTCCCCTGGTGCCGTTAAGATTCTCTCTTTGTCTTTCATGTCTGCCCTTTTAATTATGACGTGACTTGGAGTGGTCCTCTTTGCATTCCTCTCGATTCGCAACCTTTGTGCTTCTTGGACTTGTGTGACTTTTTCTCTCCTCAAATTAGGGAAATTTTCCATCATTACTTTTCCAACAGGTTTTCTATCCCTTGCTCCTATTCTTCCCCTTCTGGTATTCCTATTTTATGGATGTTATTATGTGTCATGCTGTCCTGCATTTCCCTGAACACCTCTTCATTCATTTTGAGCCTTTTTTCTTTTTCTTGTTCTTTCTCGGAGTTTTTCTCTACCATATCCTCCAGCTTGCTGATTCGATCCTCTGCTTCATCTAGCCTGCTTTTGATTCCTTCTGCTGTGTTTTTCAATTCAGAAATTGTATTCTTCCTTTCCTCTTGGTTCTTGTTGATAGTTCTTATGTCCTTTTTCATGGTGATATAATTTGCAGTAAGCTCCTCATAGTTCCCTGTAGTTTTTTGTAAATCTCACTGAGCTCACTGAGTTCATTGAGCTTCCTTATAACCATTGTTTTGAACTCAATATCTAATAGTTTACTTGCCTCTAATTTCATTTAGTAGTCTTTCTGGGGATTCCTCCTTTTCCTTTCAATTGAGGGTTGGTTGTTTGTCTTCCCATTGTTTGGATGCCTGAGCAAAACCACAAAGCCCAGGAAACAAATGCACGTTTGCAAAAATAACTCCTCCCTGGAATCCCACTGTCAACAGCAAATGAACCAGTATTAATAAGGCTGTAAAGAGATTAAGACTATTATAAGAAAGGAGAGAAATAAACTATAGTGTAAAATCTAGTGACTTAATATGCAGAAACTTGATGGGTAAGAAATGAATGGTAAAAAGCTACGTAGTAAAGAAAGTATAGCAAATCATGGAGAAGACCACAGTGGATTTCATCTTGGTAGCCTCTAGTATTTACCGCTGTTTTTTCTTTCTGGATCCATCTCTGGTGATGTCAGACGTTGACCCCGTCTGACTTTAGGCAGCCTGTTGGAGACTTCCAGGGATCTACTGTCTATGGCTGTCTCCTTCGATTGTTAATCTAGTCACTCTGCACTCACCAATCAGGCTTAAGCACCATAGGGTGGGGCAGAATCCATCCTGGGTCTGAGGCCATTGTTCCCCTCAGGCAGGTGCTCATAGGGGAGTGGTCTGCCTGAGCACCATGGCTGCTGCTGTAGGAGGGATGGCTCAGCACTGGGATTCTGGTGGCTACTTTCTCAGTTCTCTCCCCAAAGCTTCCGTCGCAGTCTCTCCTCTGTTGTCTCTAGCCCACTCTGCTCCACCTTTGCCAGAGCCCAGGTAGGTGGCTGCAATGGAAAATTTATGCATTGACCCTTTGAAGGGTCTTTCAGTCTCCAGCCGCCCATCTCTGGCAGAGGGCAATCCTGCCGCTTTTCGCTGCTGGCTGTTATCCATGTACTTTTGGGTTCTGGTGCTGTAGGCTGGGGATCCCTGCTTATGGTTTAGATCCCAGTCTTCTCAGGGGGATCCAAACGACTGTTTAAATATCCCTCTGACACTCTCACCTGTGGGTGCCCAGCCAGTCTTCTTGAGTCTCCACTGCATTCCTTACCAGTCAGGTTGTGCTGAACTGATTCTTCCGTCTGTCTGAGGTTATAAGACTTCTCTCTTGCTATTTTTCAGTTATTTTTCTGGGTGATTTCTCCACAATTTAGTTGTAATTCCAGATTGGTCCTGTTAGGAGGTCAGTGTGAATGGTCAGAATGGTCAGTCCATTCACTCCTCCGCCGTCTTGCCCTCCTACAGACTGATTGTTTTGTGTAGTATGGACATTTTAACAATATTAATTTTTCCAGTCCATAAGTACAGAATGTCTTAACATTTATTTGCATCTTCCTTATTTTATCAGTATCTTAAGTTTTCAATGTACAGGTCTTTTAACTCCTTGGTTAAATTTATTTCTCAGTATTTTATTTTTGATACATTTGTAAATGAAATTTTTTTAAAATACCCTTTCTGATAGTTTATTATTAGTATATAGAAATGCCACAGATATCTGTACCTTAGTTTTGTATCCTGCAACTTTACTGAATTTATTCTAACTTTTTTGGTGGAGTTTATAACGTTTTCTGTATTCCAAATGAGGAAAAATAGATTTACAGTTGTTCATATGAAAAATTATACAATAATTAAAATGAAATAATACAATAATAATATTTGTGTTTGTGTATTCATGACTGTAAACCTATTTTTGCCTACTCTATCATGTTATCTTCAAATAGTGAGAGTTTTACTTCCTTTCTGATTTGGACACCTTTTATTTTTCTCTCTTTCCCAATTGCTATGGCTGGAACTTCTAATACTGTGTTGAATAAAAGTGAGAGTGGGGATCCCTGTCTTTCTGACCATTGATGAAAAGCTGAAAATGTGATGTTAGTTGTAGATTTGTCATGTATGACCTTTGTTATGTCGAAGTATGTTCCCACTTTGTTGAGTTTTTATCATAAATTGATGTTGAGTTTTGTCAGTTTATCTTTCTGCATTTATCGAGATGATCAGATGATTTTCATATTTCGTTGTGTTCATGTAGATTATCACATTCATTGATTTGCAGATCTCAAACCAACCTTGTATCCCGGGAATAAATCCCACTTGATCATGGTGTATGATCCTTTATATGTATTGTTGAATCGGTTTGGTAATATTTTGTTGAAGATTTTTACATCTATGTTCATTAAAGATACTGGCCTATAAATTTTTCTTTTGTGGTATTTTGTCTGGTTTTGATCGGTATAATTCTTGTCTCATTAAATGAATTTGGAAGCATTCCCTCCTCTTCAGTTTTTTGAAGGCGTTTGAGAAGGGTATTAAATCTTCTGTGAATGTTTGGTAGAATTAATCAGTGAAGCCATCTTAGTCTTGGACTTTTGTTTTTGGGGACTTTTTTGAGTACTGATTCAATCTTCTTACTGGTAATCAGTCTAGTCAGATTTTCTATTTCTTCATGACTCAGTCTTGGAAGAATGTGTATTTTTGTAGACATTTCTTCTGGATTGTTCATTTTGTTGACATATAATTGTTCATACTAATCTCTTATGATCCTTTGTATTTCTGTAGTATTAGTTGTGACTTTCCTTTCATTTCCGGTTTTATTTATTTGGGCCTCCTCTGTTTTATTATTGGTTAATGTAGCTAAAAATTTGTCAGTTTATCTTTTCAAAGAACCAGCTCTTGGTTTTATCGATCTTTTCTAATTTCTTTTTCAGCCTCTTTTATTTATTTCCACTGATCTTTATTTATTATTTCCTTACTTCTGCCTACTTTGGGCTTTGTTATTATTTTTCTAGTTCCTTTAGTTACAAAGTTAGATTGTGTGTTTTGAAATTTTCTTGTTTCTTAAGGTAGGCCTTTTTTGCTATGAAATTTCCTCTAAAAACTGCTTTTGCTACATTCTGTAGATTTTGGTGTGTTGTCTTTGTGTTTTTGTTTCTCTATAGGTTTTTTAAAAATTTATTCTTGATTTTTTTGTGATAACCCATTGATTATTCAGTAGCAGGTTGTTTAATCTCCACATCTTTGTGTTTTTTTAATTTTCTTTTTGTAATTGAGTTCTAGTTTTATACCATTGTGGTCAGAGAAAATGTTTGATTTCATTTCAGTTTTCTCGAATTTATTGAGACTTATTTTGTGGCCGAACGTGGTGTTCTGGAGGCTGTTCCAAATACACTTGAGAAGAATGGTATTCTACTTTTGGATAGAATATTCTGTTTATAGCTATTAAATCCATCTGATCTAATGCGTTGTTTAAGGTCGGTGTTTCCTTATTGATTTTCTGTCTGGATGATCTATCCATTGATGTAAGTAGAGTGTTAAAGTCCCCTATTGTTATTGTATTGATGTTAATTTCTCCCTTTTGGTCTGTTAATATTTGTTTTGTATATTTTGTTACTCCTATGCTGGATGCATATAAATTTATAAATGTATCATTTTGCTGTGTTGACCCCTTTATCATTATGCAGTGCCCTTTGTCTTTTATTACAGTCTTTGTTTTAAAGTCTGAAATGTATATTGCTACCCAGCTTTCTTTTTCCTTTCTATTTCCATGGAGTATCTTTCAAAAAAAATTTTTATAGGAGTTTATATGAGTCAAACAGAGGATATGCCTGGAGGCAAGCTCTCAACACAAAGTTATATGCTTTCTGCATGGAATATCTTTCATCATCCCTTTACTTTCAGTATCTGTGTGTCCTTATTTCTGAAGTGCCATGGTGGGGGGTGGGGCTATCATCTGGCCTGGCTAAAACATGCACCAGCTGCTGCCTGAGGATAGGTGGGGCTCTCATGAGGGCATGCCCATCTGTCCTAACATATTAGAAGGAGAGTTACAAAATGATGCCTCCCAGTGCCAACATTTGCAAGGTAATAGGGGATTACAGAAAGGTACCCACCAGTGCCTCCATTCCCAAGGAAATTCCCAGCAGTTTTCTTTTTCTCTGGCAGATGTTTTAAGATTAGTAAGTAGATTTCCTTCATATATGGTCTAGGTGCTTTTCGAACTGGTGATTTTGCACTGTTCCCAGGGCAAGTGAGTTTGTGCACAGGTCCTTTAAGTGCAGGTTCTCTGTTCCCTACAATTCTTTGGATTTCCTGGACATACCCCGCATTGGTTTTCAAAGCCATGTTTGGGGTTTGTCCCTTCTTTGCAGGATCAGGATCCCTCCCAAGTATGGATATTTGTACCTGGGGTGTTTCTTTGTTTTTGTTTGTGCAAGACCTTGTCTCTGCGTCCCACCCATCTTTTTGTTTTTAAAATCCTTACCCAAGGATATGTTTTTATTGATGAGAGAATGAGAGAGAGAGAGAGAGAGAGAGAGAGAGAGAAACATCGATGTGAGCAGGAAACATTGATTGGTTGCCTCCAGTTTGCACCCCAACTGGGGATCGAACCCACAACCTTTGGTACACGGGACAACTCTCTAGCCAACTGAGCTACCTGCACCCGAGGCTAGGGCTATCTCCTACCCATCTTGATGCTGCCCTTTTATCCTTCCTTGTAGAGGCTTTATTCACCTAATTTTCAGGTCTTTTTCAGAGGATATTTTCCATATGTAATTGTAGACTTGTGTCCACGAGAGGAGGTATGCTCAGGATCTCCCATCCTGCCATCTTGAACTGCTCCTAAATCTCCATTTGTAGATTTAAGAAGTAGCCATCTCTTTCTCTTAATTTTTTTGTACAAGTGCCGTTGCATTCAAGGCTGTTGCGTCCAGATTCATCTCTTATTTTTTCTTTTATTGCCCTAATTTATATGCACTTCTATTTCTCTGCATTAGGAGCAATAACTATATACTAGTCCAAGCTTTTTTATGTTGTCTCATAAATACCAAGGAGTTTGTGCTGCCTGAAATGTATAGCAAGATACCACCTGAATAAAGGATCAAGGATACTCACCTTCCATGAAGATTGGTGCAACTTTGTACTAGAAGATTTTAGAAATCCTTAAAGGTTGAAGAACTGCATAATAAGGGGGACTGGATGAAAGAAGGTGAAAGGATTAAGAAGTAAAAATTGGTAGTTTCAGAACAGTCATGGGGATGTAAAGTATAGCATAGGGAATAGAGCAGCCAAAAAACATACATGTGTGACCCATGGACATGGACAATGGTGGGAGCATTGCCTGAGGGAGTGGTTGTGGGCAAAGGGAAAACAAGCAAGGACAACTATAATAGCATAAACAATAAAATATAATTAAAAATAATATAAAAGTAATAAAAAAAGAATTGCATAATAATTGTAAGTTTGAGAACTGCAAGATTTTACTTTTTAATTTTAGTCTTTAGTTACAGGATTCAAAAACTTTGGGAGATGATGATTTAAAAGTACATAGAAAATAGGAAGTTAAGACTGTGGACAAAGATTACTCAGGAACTGGGAAGCAGAGATGAAAGGGAGTGTGTAACTCTGGTTGGAATCCATCAGCATTCAAACCTGCATGCCTCGATGTATAATGAGAACCATTAACATATCACCTGAGTATGGTTCTTTAGTAGTAAAGAATTATCAGTAACTGAAAACCACTTTTTTTTTGGTCTTTCTTCTAACCTCTTTTCCCTTCGCAGTTAGCAATTCTTTACTGTGTATGCTAAGAATTGTAAAAGTACTGTGGAACTGAGTAGTGGTGATAAAAGCAGGTTATACCTCTAATGTGATTCTCTTTGGTATTTTTATTCCATTCAGAAAAATAAGTTTGTTTTTGGCAACCATACTTCACACTTTCTCCTTCCCACTGATTAGCTTGGCTATGATGCTTAGTTATTTTGATTCAAGTTGTTCTAGATTATGTAGTAATTAGGCTGTCAGCTATTTAATAGGCTCGTTTTCTCCCGCTTGGCTTTTTGCCTATTCTTGAAACAACCAAACCTTCTTTTCTTTGAACTTAGAAACAAAAGTGAATAAAACTATTGTTAGCTTGTATTATATACAGTTTAGCTCATAAGCTTAACATTCGATGTTTACAATTCCTAGAATGATAGAATTTGAATCATAAGGACATTAAACAAATCATCTGGTCTACCCAATTAAGTTTTGTGAATATTTCTTTCTATGTAAAATAGGGTAATAAGCTGTCATGTCTCAATTTGTCTTTGTTAAGTTTTATGATAGGCCCTATCCCATGAATGTGTGAATTGAGTCTTACTAGTCTTACTTGTCTACCGTTAATTTTCCTCACACTTCAAGTCATTTTAATATTGTTCAGAATTTCATAGACTTCAGTCACGTCCTCATTACTATACAGAAAGCTCTAATTTCTTTTGATTCTACTTTCCTTGCAGATAAGTCCTTTTCCCCTAGTCACCTCCACCTGTAGTTTTTGTTTAATTGTAGTCACCTTTTTCTGGCAGTCTGCAATCATAATGTCCTCTGCGTGAGACCTACATGATCAGAAGAATACAAGTTGTTCATGCATGTATTCATCATTAATGATTTGAATTTTATTTCCAATATCCTTGTAGTTTTTACCTGACAGTTTGTTTTGCTTTTGTTCTGGAAGTGCATTAAGAATAACTTTAGAAACGTGCAGGGTTTTTTGAAAAACCTCTCCTGCCCTGTGTGTGACAGTTCGGACTACATCTTTCAGTGTATTTGAGATTGTTTTACTAGAGGCACATTCTCTCATGCTTGCCAGTGCAGAACTAATCTACCGCTTTTCCATCCACTAATATATAATATATATCCTTCAGCTCTTCACATATATGTGTGTGTGTGTGTGTGTGTGTGTGTATGTTGCTATCAGCCTGTCCCTTAAGTACCTAGAATTGCTTTAGAAATTTAGGAATATTTCTAAATATTGCTAAAATATTAGCATCATTAGTGAATTTGACAATTTCCCAATATATGTCTTTTTTAAAAATTTGTAACTCTTAAATAACACTGTTCCTAGAGATAGGGTTTCAACTTTACCATCTAGAGATTTACTCATTTATGCTTATATTCTGTTTTTTGTCTTCATCTATAATAGGACAATTCCTTTTTCCTCATCCCTCTCATGACCCTTGTCAGAAATCTTTTAGGTAATAAGTTCATTTAATTTACAAAACTAAATTGCTCTCCCCCTTATTTTATATTTATTTTAAACAATCAAAATACTATTTTGGTAATACTAAGCTGTTTGGAAAATTTTAAAAGAAACCGTGATTGCCTTCGAGACTTGTGTATATTTCTTGTCCTTTTTTTTTTTTTTTTTTTAATCCTTACATTGGCAGTAAGGGCTCTGGGAGGCGGTTCAGTCTTTGGCAGTGTTTTAAAATAGGTTAGATTTCAGTTTTCATTTTTACATGTATGTTGTCAAAAGCCTGTTTTGTCTGATCTAAAATTTTAACTTCTCACTCCCTGTTTCCCATTCTCTTATCTGCCCAATATTTCATCTCAGGATTTATATACTTTTTTTAATGTCCAGGGTTTCAGCTAAGCCATTCTAATATGTTAATGAGAAGATGTTTTCATTTCACCTGTAGCCAGGATTGATGATTTCTGAGCCTTCTCTTGATGGTGATGATGATAATGATGATGATAATGATGATTAGATAGATTAGATAGATAGATAGATAGATAGATAAGATAGACAGACAGATAGATAGATAATACTGTTCTAAGAGCCAGGCCTATTCTAAGTGTTTCACAGATATTCAGTAACTTTCACAGCAGTCCGGTGAGATAGATACTTTTTTCCTTTTGTACTTGAGAAAATTGAAGCAGAAAGAAATGAAGTAACTTGGCCAAAATCACACAGCTTAAAAGTGTTGAGTCAGGATTTGAATCAATGAGTCAGTTCCAAACAACACTTTTAATCCCGTTATATATTTTAAATGGCAGTATGTTTGCTATTATTTTCTGAATATAGAACACAAATGTTTGTCTTAAATTTTTTGTCTTCAATATATCAGGCAAGATGTGTATAAAAACGATAGATAGGAGGTATGTGGTGAGGTAAGTTTCATTCATGAAACCAGATTCCTTTTTTAAAGAGTTCACAGTGTGCTTAGTTTGCTTCAGGAAGCCAAAACTGACATATATTCACTCATTCATCAAATATTTATTTCGTGCCTAACAAGTGATAGGCACTATTCTAGGTACTTTGGATATGTCATCGAATATAAAAGATAAGTATCTGTTGTGGAGAACCTAGATGCTGGGAAACAGTACCAAAGACAATAGACATAAGGTATTTATTGTGTTAGAAAATCAATGCTATGGAAAGAAATAGAGTGGTAGGAATATGGAAGTGAATTAAAAGAAGATGACATTTATGAGTAAAGTCTTGTAAGAAAGACTTGTAAGATCTGAGGGAGTTAGATGTAAGTATCCCAGGTAGAGAGAACAGGCAGTGCAAAGGCCCTGAAGTAGGACTGTGTGGTGTGTACAGGAATATCATGGAAACCACTGTGGCCAGAGCAGAATGAGCAAGGGGAAGGAAAAGACGTATTGGTAGGAGAGAGGGGTCCCACATAGTGGGCGAACTTATACACCTCTGGCTTTTACTGTGGGCAAAATGAGCCGTATTTTGATTTCCTATCATGCCTGCTACTCTCCGTGGTCTTTCATAGACATTATTTTCTATGCTCTTCTCCAGAGCCCTAGAATGTAGATGCTTTAATCACCCCATTTTATAGAAACAGGTACTGAAATCTTGAGACTAAATATCTTGACCAAGGTGGCATGGCTTACATATGAAAGAACCAGCATCAATTCCAGGCTTACTCTTAAAACCCATGTACTTAACCATTATGCTATTTAAGTTCCAGTTTGTGAGAACCATTTTGAATATATTATGGACAGCATCTGTAAAAATAGAATCAGTGAAGTCTTATCAATGTTATTTTATAATATTATGGTACATTTGAATATAATACATTAAAGTATATTTTTTATTATAAGGGAATATCTTTTATACTTAAGGATACTGACTTTCTGGGTTTTTCCTCCCAGGTGGCATAGATATAGATGCATTTCAAGATCGTGAAGAAGGCCACGCAGGGCTGGATGATAATGAGGAGGTTATGCGAGCACTGCTCATTCACGAGAAGAAGACCCCCTCTGCCACTGCAGGCTCAGTGGGGGCGGCTGCTCCTGTGACCACTGCCAATGGCAGTGACTCAGAGAGTGAGACCAGTGAGTCAGACGATGACTCCCCGCCTCGTCCAGCAGCTGTGGCTGCACATCATCGAGAAGAGGACGAGGAGGACGACGAGTTTGAGGAGGTAGCAGATGACCCCATTGTTATGGTGGCTGGTCGTCCATTCTCCTACAGTGAAGTGAGCCAGCGGCCAGAGCTGGTGGCACAGATGACACCAGAGGAGAAGGAAGCATATATAGCAATGGGACAACGCATGTTTGAGGACCTCTTTGAATGAGCTTTCCCTACCCTTTCCTCCTTTCTTCAATGTTCATTTCAAAAAGAAATTTCTTACCTTTGAAGAAAAGTATTTAAGTGGCTTTATTCCCTTCTTGATGTAAAGTGACTGTTAATCTTGCGCAAAAAAAAAACAAAAAAACAATGGGAGCTAAAGACTGATTTTTATGACAGAAACTTTCCCAAAAGGTAGATTGGCTACAAGCATTCCCTTCCCCAGTATTACTACAGTATTAATATTTTACTGTATTTTTTTTTTTAATCTAATCCTTTTTCTTTTTAAGACACATCCTTCTTCCTTGTAAAATAAGTGAGTGAAATCTGTATGGTAAATTCTTCCTGTCTGTCTGCAGAAGCCCACTGTGATGGGTTATAGTAATTCACTGATCACATTTTTTAAATCTATTCTGAGCAAGCATTCTGAACAATTCTTGATAAAAAGCAGCTTACCAACAGCAAATCATTTGATGAGGGAAAAAACAACCTTAAAACTCCATGTTACCTCATAATTGAGGATGATGTCAATAAGTAAGGGGAAGTGGAAGTGTGTGCCAAAGAGGGATGGGTGTGCCTGAATCTCATGATTAATATCTAAACCAAGATTTGTGTGCTTAGAACTGACCTGACTGGTAGATTCTATTGTTTTGCTTATTGGCTCTTGGTTTGTATTGGATGATAGAAGACAGAAAGTGTGCTTGGTTAAACCCTTATGAAGAAATTAGAAAAAAACATGGACATAGGACAAGGAGTCCATATAAAGTGTTGACAAGTAAAGAGCATTGGGAATAGTACCTTTTAGAATTACTGAGTTTGTGCTGATTTGGAAATCCTTTATAGAAAACTGTGACTGGTCACTTTCTTTTTTCCTTCTACAGTGCTATAAATTGTTTCATGAGGGCATTTCAGCAGAAATCAGCATATAACAATTGATTACTCCCCTCTTTTTCTCTCGCAACACCGTTAAACGCCATCTTCGTCTCTCTCTTGATTGTTGTCAGTCATGGTATTTTAGGGTGCATCCAGTGTATTGATGGGCATTGTAACCTCAAGGAACATAGTTTATTTTCGGCTCTGATATGTAGCATGGTATTATTCCCTAAGGCAGACCTTTAAAAATAAGGAAGTTTCACATAAGGATCTATAACAATTGTATATTTTGTAACATTTCCCCTTGCATTGTAATTTTTAAGTATTTATCATTTTATAGTACATGTGTGAATTAAGATAGATTTTAGAGTTTATCTGAGCCTTGTATGAAGTGATGTTTCATTTACCTGGGTTGTATTAATGACCGCGCATTGACAAACTATTTTATACTGATTGAAATTTGTTAATTTCCAGCTCTGTAACATTTTGGAGCATAATTAAAATGAATACTTGTCTCATTTAAAAAGAGTTTCAGACTTTTTTCTCTTATTAGTCATATTTTAAATAATAGATGCAGTTGTATGTGGTCTAAACTGTTTTCTGGCAATAGTTGACTTAAGAATGACTTTTATGTATGTACCTTGTACACATGGGCTATTCAGCTTTTAAACATTGTTTTTTTTTTAACTTTTATAGTTCTAGAATGAAGTTCATTTAAGTAAAATAGGAATCAGATGTTAAGTTTTAGAAGTTGTAGGTTGTCAGCTCTCTAAATGAATAAATGTTTCTCTCTAATTCTTCTCAAATCTGACTTGCATGAGTTCTATTTCATAAAGTTACTGTCCTGTTTTTCCTTCCCATTATCTACCAGCTTGTTAAAGGATTGTATAGGCTAGTTACATACTTCTTTCATCTCCATCTTGCAGTCTAGGTTTTCGCCCTCTTCCTACGATGAAACAGCTTTCTCCAGTCCTAATTGTCCAACCGAACAGCCTTTTATTCTTCCTTTTCTTTGACTCTCCTAATTGTCCAACCTAACAGCCTTTTATTCTTCCTTTTCTTTGACTCTTCTTCATTATTCGATGCCATCAACTCATTCTTTCTACTTCAAAGGCTTTCATTTGGTACCCCAGCCGTTACGCTGGCCTGGTTCTCCTCACCGCACTGGCTATTCCTTCTCAGCCCTCAGACTGTATTTTTGCTTCTGCTATATGTGTCAGTATTGCTCAAGGCCTAGCTCTTTTTTCCTTTCTGTGTGTGTGTATGGGTATGAGATTTATGTAATGGAAAAACATCAGGAATGAAGACAAAAGTATGGATGAATGTATTCATTGCAGCAGTGTTTCAAAAAAAAATAGATACCTAGGTATACTAGATAGGCACTAATCAGGAATTACATTATTTTCCCATGAAGCCATTTAGAAGACTATATTGATAGGAAAAGATATCTGTAATTTGTTAAGTATAGAAGGATTCTCTCTTTCTACCTGTGTGTGTTTGTGTGCGTGTAAAGAAAAAAAGTAGATAATATATGTGTTTAGACACTTTTTTACATAATGTCAACTCATTTAATCCTTATAAACTGTGTGGTTGATATATGTGTACAAAGATATATATGATTAGAGTTGAAGATTACAGTGGTCTTAATGTGTTATAATGGAAAAGATATTTCCATTTTGAAAAAAGAGTCAAGTGGACATTTAAAGAAGTTCATGTAGAAGATACCTGGCAAAATTAAAGAAATAAGAGTGACAAAAAGTAAGCTTTTTATATTAGTGTTAATGCTAGGATGTTAAGGTATGCCTTTTTTAAAATCCTGGATTTAGCATTTCCTTAGATAAACATCTCTGAATTTATTCTCAAAATTAATAGGAAAATATAATTTAATGTATAAAATTTTATATGCTGCCCCACGTTTTATTAACAGCTAGTGACTCAGTAGAGCTTCACACTGCTTTATCCAGCAGGTTTATGTCTGTTGAGTGGCACAGTAATTGGGTGGGAAAGTCAGTCAGTGACAGAATGGCCAGAAATGGGAGCCCTGCCAGTTAGCAGCCTTTGAAGCTCTCAAAAGGGCAGACTCACACCCAAGGTTGGTCGATACATGTGGTCACAGAGTCTGTTGACCTCAGGATGTCTGGAGTTGTACCTCCCACAGCCTATATATATGGCCAGTAACTTGTCTCTGAGATTGGCTGTGTTAGTATAACTCCAGTGTCAGCTGCCCAGGTGTCCCACTGTCCTTTAAGATTTAAATAGAACGGTTTTACCCTAACATCATGGGATACTTCTTCAATATCGATTTTTTTTGGAGGGGAGGGGAGCTGCGGAAGGGGTTGGTTTATATCATCTTGCTCTGCCTCCCTGCTTGCTTGGCTTCTCCACCTCTCCTCTGCACCACCCACGCTGGCTCCCAGGCTGTCGTCAGTGCCAGATCTTCGCTGAAGTTTTTATTGTAATGGGCAGGGGACAAGCAATGAGAGGAGTTTTTGCCTCCGTAATGCGTAGTCTAGGAATATAAGAGTGGATCATATACATTATCGTTCTTGAGTCTCTCAGCATTCTCATAGGTTTCATCTCAAGTAAAATCCTGGCTTTAAATCTTGCTAAAACTTCAACTCCTTTTTTTCTTTTCTTCAATTACCCCTTTCTTCCCAAAGGTCTTGGAAAGCTATAAATGCATTAGAGGAAGCGACTTTGTTCTTCATTTTATTCCTATTCCAAATAGTGCCATTAAAGCTCCTGCCATACCCAAAGTGCCTAGCAAGATGTTTACCTAATCAAGGAGCCATCTTCTCACCTCTTGTAGGTTAACTGTGGCTTTAAAAAGAACTTTATTTTCTTCCCAGTGCACAAAAATTACTCCTCGTACTGTTGTAAGTAAGGTGATGCGTAAATGGCCCCAGGTGATCCATAACCTTGCATTTGGTGGAAAACTACATTCATCTATTTACGCTTAAAGTTGAAGCCTTCTTTATTTTTTAAATTAAGATTCCCCTTTTTCCTGAAACACCTTAAGGAATATTAAGTTTAAATGATTAACAGAAAATATCCAATTTGGCATAGCCTGGAAGTCAGGAGACTGAATTTTAGTCCCAGCTCCAGTTAAATAGATACTTTCACTGTGACACTGTTATCTGATATAATCTTCCTGGGCTGGTTTCTCGGCTGTCAATAATGAGAGGATTATGCTGGGATCACTAATGAGTCCTTCTGCTCTGATAATTCATGGAGGGAATTTTAAAATGAGGCCAAATAATAACCAAAAAAAAAGTCTTCTGATATGTGACAGAAGTGAAGGATATTTTCGGAGAGGGACTATTGTAGGCGGCAGGTTTAGGATTTAGAATGTAGCAAACCGCTGAATAAACAGCTGCTAATTAGGTTTCTCTTTTCCTGTCTTGACAAGGTACTTACTTGAGTGAGGAAGACATAATTGAAAATATCATAACTCTTTTTGGTCCCATTTTGAGAGAATTGGACACTGAATAGGAATAGGATTGAGAAAAGCAGTTCATTTTCTTTTCTACCAGTTGGGTATATGACTAGGTTCCCAGCCAGGACCACAATAGAAAGATTTAACATAGGTACTTCCTTTTTTCTTTATTTCTGATTTCAAAAAAGTAAGAAATGACAATCAAAAAACAAATATAAAAGTCTTCAGAATTTGGAAATCGATATCCTGTTTGTTTAGTATTTTGTTTCCACCAGAGCTGTTTCACATGTATAATCTTAGTCGAGCTGAGCTATTATCACTTTTTTTTTTTAATATCTAAAAATCTCTTGGGAAAATGAAAAAGATTTTCAGAAAGACACCGGCACTATGGTAAATTTACTATCTATTCTTTTGGCTTTTTATATTGTAAAGAGAGCAAAATAAACAAAGTAAGTACAGCTACTTTCAAAACACGTAAAGCCAAATGGGCTGAGGACAAGGAAGAGTCATGAAATTTTACATCTTCCTTTGAAACGCTGAGGGCATGACTGATTCTGTGTGCCCTCAGAAGAATCAGGGAACACACTTACCTTCTCTTGAGAAAGAGCTTCCTGCCCTCCTGAGTACCAGAGGCTGCATTTCCTATTCCAGTTGCAAAGCAGATAGGTCTGGTACATGACCCAGTTTCAAGTCAGCCCCACATTTCCTGTCAACAAAAAGAAATTATTGCCTACCTAATGTAAATAAGTCTGAGAAATTAGTCTGGATAGAAGGCTGGTGCCAGGTCCTAAAGTGCCTTGAATCATGTTCAGGCATACGAGATGGTTGTACAGTTTTTTGGTGGTTGTTATATGCATATTACTTTTTAAAAAATTCATCTAGTAAAATATATATAGTAAAAAATGAAAACTGTCTACACAGCCCATCCCTATCTCACTACCCCAAGATAACCTGTTAATATTAAGTTGCACGTGTGTCGTTGCAGACCTTTTCTAGGCCTTTAAGAGACAGCACATACACATACACACATATTCTGCAATGATCCTTAAATAAATGCAATTACATACACATTGACACTTGCCTTTGTAGTATCTTTAAAACGATGAAAATTTTTCCTATCAGTCTATTTATATTTGCACCAATTTTTTAAATAATGACTAGATAGAATTTTACAATATAGTTGTATTATGGTTTGTGTAACAATTTCCTTATTGAATGGCATTGGGGTAAGTGTCCAGTTTTTCAACTATTAAAATGTTATAATGAATTACCCTCATATTTTTATTCTCTGAGTATTTCTATAGGATAAAATCATGAAAGAGCCAAAGTGCATGTCCATTTTAAACTTTGATAGCTATTGCCAGATTGCTCTTTGAAAATATTGTTAGAGAATTTTAAGCAGGGGAACAATTTGTAGCATTGATGTTGGGTTGGAGTTTAAACCTAGAGATTACGAAGCCGATTTCAATAGTCTTGGTGAGTAACTTGGTCTAAAAAATTTTCGAACTCAGTAGGGATGGAGAGGAGTAGACAGATCTGGGAAACTTTGGGGAGGTAGCATTAATAGATTTGTTTACTGGAGAGGCCAGTGCCTTGGATAAAGCTTAGGTTTCTGACTGGATGGTGGTTCCATTTATCTAGATGAAAATATAGGCGGAGGGGCAGGTTTTTGCTCCTGTTTCAGTTCCCCATCTCAGTAAATGGCACTACCATTTTCACTTACACGCTCAAGTCCGTCACCTAATAGTTGGTCAGAGTTGTTTCCCACATCCAGTTCATTAGCAAGCCCTGTCAGACTCAAAATATAATCTAATTTATAGAATCTAACTTTGAAGGTAGAGCTAACAGGATTTGCTGATAAATTTAAAGTGTATTTTAAGGATCCAAGATGGCGGCAGAGTAGGTGGACGCTACACTAACTGCCCCCCAGGACCAAACTGGAATTATAACTAAATTATAGAAAAATCACCCTGAATAACCAACTGAACACTAACTGGAGAGAAGCTTTATAACCAAGGACTTAAGGAAGAAACCACAACACAACATCAAGACTGTAAGGCTCCTTCAAGTTGGCTCTTTCTCAGGCTCATCAAGCGCCCACATACCTGGAAACCCAGACTTTGGCCTTCCCCTGTCCTCTTATGGGCCTTAAAAGCTGAATGAGGACAGACATGAATTTTTTAAAGATATGTCACGAATCACTTTGATTAAACAAATAGTTGGTCATATTTTATTTTGTCCCCTCAAACTCTTCTATTAATCCAGTAAGCAAACATTTTTTAAACACTTATTTTGTTGCCACTCATTGTGCTAGACACAGCGACTGCTGTGGTCATGTTTTTCCCTGTATTGGGAAGGGCACACAGTAGACAGGAATCAGGTACACCGTGGTCATTGCTGTGAAGATGCCAAATGCGATGGGCTGGGTGAGGCAGGTAGGACTGGATGGATCAGGGAAGCCCTCTCTAAGCAGGTGCTATTTGAACAGAGACCTGGAACGTGAGAATAAGTCAGGTTTTTCATTTTTCTTCCCTTTTTTTTTTTTTTTTTGCATCTTACAGATTTTCATTTCTAGTAAACATCGATCTTTAATATCCTACATTAAAAAAAAGTTTTGGGGGAGTCTTTTTTTCTTTTTTTCAAAGTAAAACTGTCATGAGACCAAATAGTGAGAAAACCACGGTAGTTTATCCCTGGCCATGATTGGCCCATTTCTTGCTCTGACCTCATAAGGCACCGTTGTGATGGAATTACTAACCACTCCTCTGTAAGGTTCTCGCTAGGCTGAGGCTTCTTTCTGTTTCAGCCCAGGAAGCTGATTTGTGATGACCTGTTGGATTTGGACACGTCTGCTTGTTTTCTCTTTTTTCTTAAATTAAAAAAAATTTTTTTGTTTTACTTTTTCTTAATTTTTTAAAGTTTTTTTCTTTATTCATTTTTTCTTATTTGTATTTTTTATTTTGTTTCCGTTTTATTTTTTTTCTCAAGCTTTGGTTTTATTTTATTTTTTAAATTCTTTTCTCAATTTTT
This sequence comes from Mormoops blainvillei, assembly GCA_004026545.1. Taxonomy (NCBI): domain Eukaryota; kingdom Metazoa; phylum Chordata; class Mammalia; order Chiroptera; family Mormoopidae; genus Mormoops; species Mormoops blainvillei. Next base: position 81,624 of record PVJD01007482.1, read on the forward strand.
AATTTTTATTTTTGCATTTTTAGTTTTCTTTTTCTGTTTTTCTTTGAATTTATTTTATTTTTATTTTGTTCTTTCTCGATTTTTTCCTTTAATTTTGTTATTTTTTTCTCATTTTTCTTTTAATTTTTTTTTGTTATTTTGGTTTTTTTAAAATATTTTTTTATATTTTCCTCAATTTTTCTTTTTACTCTTTGAAATCACCAAGTCTTAATGACTTTGCAGCCATCTCTGCCGAGGAGCGCCATATTGGCAACTACATACTAGTAAACACCATTGGCAAGGAATCCTTTGCTGTGGTGAGGTTGGCCCAGCACATTTTGACCAGCACAGACGTGGCTGTGAAAATCATGAATTGGTGGGGTTTCTCTGAAGTTTTTCAAGAAGTTCATTATCTTAAGACCCTAAATCACCCCAACATCACCGAGTTATTTGAGGTGATTGCTGCCCAGGACCAATATTTTCCCTTCGTGGGACATGTGAGCGAAGGTCACTTATTTGATCTCAAGAACTACAGCCGCAGGACTGAGGAAGCCCGAGCCATGTTCCAGCAACCGATATCAGTGCTACAGCACTGCCACCAGGGGAGAATCATGCACCAGGACCTGAGGCCAGAAAACATACATCTATAGACAGTGAACTAAAAGGCAAACTAACAGACTCTGGCTTCAGTACAGAATATTCAGACCATGAACTGCACTCCTTCTTTAGCACTATCCCCTAAATGGCCTGAGAGATCTTGCAACTCTACAAAACCCCTATCCTGACTTCAACGGCAGTCTTTTCACAACCCAAGAGCTTCAGGCATCAGGGCAGAAAACAAGTCTCAGTTCTCCAGCCAACCTGAAGTCAAGGATGCCCAGTCCCCCACCCAGCATGGAAGTAAGGAAGAGATCATTGCCCCAGCCAGGATGGAAACGAGGCTGACCGTTCCCCCACCCAGCCTGAGGTCAAGGACCACCACTCCCCTAACCCTGGTCTGGAGCCCAGGACTGCCAGCCCCAGCCCTGCCCAGCCCTCCAGCACGGCCCTGGGGGCTCCTCCACCCGCCCCAGCAGCAGCAGCACCAGCAGCAGTGGTAGAGCCCCACAGGGATCTGTTAATGAAAACTGCCTCTAAGCTGGTTAGCCTGATGGTGGCACCCCAGCTTCTCCCTCTGGACCCAGCCAGGGCCAGCAGGGGTGGCTAGGAGGGTCTTCGGGTTTTTCTTAAAATGTGTATGCACTAACACACAGCATCTCAAAAGGACAAGAGTCAAGCCAATGTAATTTTTTTAATCCATAGTCTATTTTTAAAATATTGTTTATGTTACTACACTTGTTAAGACAATGTAATTTTTAAAATTTCGGATGGCCAAGGCAGAGCCACAGTCAAAGATACTGGGGAGATCCAGCCGCACTCCATTTTAAATGCTAAACCCAAAGATGCTGAGCTCCGTGGAGGCCGGCCACGTGGTTCTGGAGATGAGCCAGAAGCCGGACGCAAACGGCTGCAGGTGAGAGTGTTGCCAAGAACACATGCTGTGCGTGCAGGTGAGAGGAGGTGTTCAAACTGCTGCAGCATTCTCTGCATGGGATTCACATCAGGAGGGTATCCGTCATCTCTGTGGCCTTCAGAAGCACCTGACCCAAGATATCTGCTGAGCTTGGAGCAGGCCTGGAACCCTCTCGGGGTCAGGAAGAGAGGCTGCCGTCACTGGATCCACCCCTCGGCCCCCACCCGAATGAAACTTCAGAGACTGGACCGTTTGCCTGGGTCCCTTCTCCCCTCCCCTGCTCTCCTTTGCTCCTATGTTTGTGGGAGTTCTCGTTAAAAGTGCAGGGTCCGGCAGAAGCAATGCCTGCTTGAGTGTGGTTGGTAGAATAATAATATAGGTATAATAATTTATAGTTTTAATTTGAACATTTCACCTAAAATGTCATATGGTATGTTTGAGTGTGATATTGTTATGTTACAGAATTACATGCTTATGATTTCGTAATAAAAGAGTTTGTAATTAAAAAGGGGTGTTATTTATGCCAGACCCTTTATTTGATTCTTCCCCCACCCCTCAAAATAAAGTACATTTTAAATTTGATTGCTTGTCACTTTTACCACTAGCAGCCTCCTCCAAGCCACATCAGCCCTCGCCTTGGCTATGGCAGCCTATCGCCTGGTCTCCCCACTTTTACTCTTAACACACCCCACTCCCAGGGATGTTGACCACTCCTCACACACAAGATTTTTAAAAAATGTAAATCAGATGATCATCTCTCAAACTCCCTACTCCTTAGAACCCTTCATTGATTTTTTTTCCCTTAGAATAACATCTAAACTCCTTACCCTT